>CALNHX010009831.1:0-45875 GCA_940337035.1 Agriotes lineatus
GGGTGGTTTTTTTTTCGTTGATATTATAGGGTACATACTAAAGGGTAAGAGATACAAAAATACTAATATACATGTCTCCTCTTCTTTTTTAGTAGTTAGTTTCATGGCGTAATCAGATCTACGCTAACTAGATTTGTGTAGGAAATACAGGGTGATTCTCAAAATCTGCTGTTTTTTGAGATATTTTGAAAAGTATCACTTTTTTAATGGGACACCCTGTATCTGGGTAGCTCATAAAATTACATTTTTTTACCATTGCAAAGATATATAATACTTAATATTTTATTTTATTCTAAATAGACAAAATACCAAAAAACCCAAAATAATACGATTTTTTTAGTTGGCCATAAGTTGAATCGTAAATTTTTTTTTGTTAATGACATTAAAGTTTTTTTCAGAATAGGAAAAATGTCAACAGGCAAAAAAAGATTTGTGTGGATGTGGTATAAAACTTCTTTTTTTCCAAATCACAATTATGCAAAATTTAGATTTTAAGATATTCTGGCTTACGATTTTAGAATATTATAAAACTAGTATTAACTGTCATTAAAACGAAACATTGAAATGTCACTCTAAAACAATAAATAATAGCGAGTCAACCTATGGCCAACTAAAAAAATCGTATTATTTTGGTTTTTTTTTTGTTATTTTTTTGTTATTTTCGCTATCTAGAATAAAATAAAATATTAAGTATTATATATAGTTGCAATGGTAAAAAAAATAATTTTATGAGCTACCCAGATACAGGGTGTCCCATTAAAAAAAATGATAATTTTCAAAATGTCTGAAAAATAAAAACCCTTATAATTTTTTCAAGTACGCCGCTGGATTCTACGTAAAAGGTTGCATGTTTTTTGTATTTACAATTTTTTTGTAACTCCGCTAATTAAGAAGTTACAAGAGATTACAAAAAACAGCAGATTTTGAGAATCACCCTGTATTTCCTAAACCAATCTAGTTAGCGTAGTTCTGATTACGCCATTAAACTAACCACTAAAAAAGAGGACGATACATTTACTAGTTTTTTTGTATCTCTTCCCTTCAGTATGTACCCTATAATATCAACGAAAAAGAAACCACCCTGTACATGTAATTTTCTCACGAGAAATCTTTAAAAACTGGGAAACCGAATTTTAGAAAATTTGCACTAATTTTTTTCTTTGTTCTCCATTTTAGATTATTATTAGCCTTCTGGGGCACAGATCCCGTTTTTATTTTATTGATATCAACCTTATTTCTTATGAGCGTGGTTTTTCATTTTTACTTCGTGTGATAGCATTCTTTGTTTCTAATATCAACGAAGTGCAGAAGTAAAGTAAAGTAAATAGTTCGTCAAGGTGCAGAGCGAAATATTAAAATTTTGTAAACAGTAGTCCAGTCAAAAGGTGCTCAAAAAGGGCGAATCGGGGAAAGTTTTGGTGGAATTTTGATATTTGGTCCCTATAATCCGTTCACGACCTTTTTGGGACAGAGTTGGCTATGATTTTTTTCTTTTCATGTTGGACTAACTGATTCGGTGATGTAGCGGATGCAACTTTTTTTTCTGTCAGTGTCTGTTCGACATTTTGTTGCCACCACATTGCCAGATTTATTATTTTAATATTCGTAAGAAAATAAATGCTTTATCAAGTGTGTAAAAATAATTTTAATTTCCGTCAAAGGAAAAGTCAAAATGCCCAAATATAATTTTGTTACAACAAAAAATTTCCATTAAACGATGCTATAGTATTCCAACCAAAAATTGGAAAGCTATTTAAAATCCAGTGCACCATGAAAAGTGTAAGTCATGTCTAAGTTGGTTTCATACAATTTTAATTATATTCTAATGTCAATCAGCTTTCAAGTAACGACAGTTCATCTGCAAATTGTACATGTAACTGTTTTGTTAAGGCATTGTAACATTGTGCATGATTTAAGTATGTGTTAGTTGAGTTTTTAAAACCGTATAGTAGCATACAAAATGTTTAAAAACGTATACATCTTCCAAACTTCACAATGCATCTGTCAAATTTGAAAGTTATTATCGAAGTGTCACTGAATGACAATTAAACAGTAATTTTATGAATTAAATTACGAAGTGACTTACTGTTCTCAATGCTGGCCTGATTTTAAATAGCTTTCCAATTTCTGGTTGGAATACTATACTTCCAATTTAAAAAGGACAGACCCGATCTAAAAGAACACGAGTTGATGTCGAGACTAGAGAGAGATCCGGCAACAATGTACGTATTCAGAAAATATAACCTTAAACTGAAAACAATCTAACCTAACACAAAAAGTGTCAATTTCCATTAGGGAGTTTAGTTGTCACAGAGGTACTGCCAACAAAATTACTAAATGGTCATAGCCGCACCTGACCCAAAAAGATCGTGAACGGCTTATATATGTTTTTTGGGTCGCTGTACACGCGCCAACAAAAATTTTGACCGGAAACACGTTTTTTAAGCAAAAACGGTGTAAAAACGGTTTTTTTGAGTTTTTCTAAGATTACTCGAAAACTATCCT
The DNA here is from genome assembly GCA_940337035.1 of Agriotes lineatus. Lineage (NCBI taxonomy): Eukaryota > Metazoa > Arthropoda > Insecta > Coleoptera > Elateridae > Agriotes > Agriotes lineatus. Next base: position 2,506 of record CALNHX010009831.1, read on the forward strand.
ATTTCGTAAATGTTGAATTTATATGAAATGAAAGAGGAAAAACTGTGCTACATTTTATGTAGGCGAGTATATTTTCTCCGACCAATCGCTCAGCCGCGAGAGCGCCGCGAAGTTATAGTCCAGTCAAATGGTAGAAAATAGGCGAAAGCTTTGGAGTTTTGATATTTGGTTCCTATATGTTTTTTGGGTCGCTGTAAGCGAATATCAGGTTTGCCAATAGTTGCTTTCAAGCAATTTTGTTACACCGTTTTTGCTTAAAAAACCTGTTTCCGGTCAAAATTCTTATTGGAAAACCTGATATTTGTGTACAGCGACCCAAAAAACATATTAGGAACCAAATATCAAAACTCCACCAAAACTTTCCCCTATTTTCTACCATTTGACTGGACTACAGTTGCAATAACAAATATAAAATGTCAGTCAATTTTCTAAATTCCGATACATAGCCCTGTATTTTAGTTGTTCGAAATTTCTCGTGAGATGGTTACATGTAAGTCAAATTTGTTTGCATAGGAGCACCCTGCACGTGTAACATATATTTACTTTCTCTTTTTTATTTTTTTTTAAATTAATTAATAAATTTTTTGTTTTGTTTAAAGGCGGCGATGACATCGTACTTTGGCACGAGTTAAATCACAGTCATGATCCGGATTTGCAGAAGTTAAGCAGACAAGCCATCAGCAATTCGTGTAAAAGAAAGACTGTAGACGATTTGTGCGAAAGACCAGCGAAAATAATCAATTCGGAAGTCGCTCACTCTACATACAAGGGAAACATCACCACGAAGGACATCGATTTAGTTAGACACAACATAAACCGAAGTCGTCTGAGCATCATGCCGACCAATCCACGAAACAGCCATGAAGTCCACGAAGTCTTGAATACGATGAACCCAAAAACTGATCGAGAAGAATGTTTTATTTTGGACAACGATACCGAAAATCACAGAATTATATTTGGTTGTGTTTCCAACTTAAAATGCTTGCCAGAAGCCGACCTTATTACATGGACGGCACATTTAAATATGCCCCTAAATTCTTCTTCCAACTATTTACCATTCACTGCGTACGTAATGGTCATTACATACCACTGATATTTTGTCTCCTTCCTAACAAACATACCCAAACGAATATTAAAAACGTTTGAAAATTTAAATAAGTCATCGGAATTATTTAATTTCACTTTAAGTCCGTGTAGAATAATTTTAGATTTTGAACAATCTATTCACAGCGCCGTTAATCACGTTTGGCCATCCGCCACTATATTTGGTTGTCGTTTTCACTTGGCTCAGAGTTGGTACAGAAACATTCAGCAGCTAGGATTGGTTTCTGTTTATAAACAGTCTCACTCAGATGCAAAGTGGATTCATCATCTTTTTGGATTACCTTACATTCATCCCCGCAAAGTCAGCGAATGTTTTGTAATAGTATATTGTATGTTAAGAGCTGAAAGTGCATTCTTGCCGCTTGCGCATGAATATTGCTGGTTGAGACGAAGTCGAAACCAGCAATCATGCAAAAGCGGCAAGCGCACTTTTAGCTCGAAATATACATACTATTTTTTCGACGACTGAGCATATTATTAAAGGAAAATATGAAATTTCATTTTATCGCAAAAATTAATTGACAATCAAGTTAACATTACTTGCGCAGTCTAATATGACATGTGACGCGATTATTTCCACAAATGACGGGCGTTGTCAAGGAAACATTCGGACGTGGCTAGTTATTTTGTTCACGCGGAAACCCAAAACGCTCGGCGAGCGGCAAAAAGATGAAAACGCACGCTCAGCGGCAAACGTCAACTTTCTGTTGTCAAATGACAGTGAGAAAAATCTACTTTCGATGTCAGTCGTCGAAAAATAATTTTATGGATGATTTACCTTCTCCAGAAGCGTGCGGTAGAATGGCTGATTATTTAGTGGATAACTACATTAGTGAAGATGCTACTTCCCCTCCATATTTATGGGCTTCCGATTCAAGCCATTTAGGCTTGACAACCAATCCATGCGAATCGTTCCATGCTCACTTTTCTAATGCATTCTACAATACTCACCCAAATATAAATATTTTTATTCAAACTTTATTACATGTGCAGACTGGTATATACATTAAAATCCAGAGTATACACATTCCAGCCATTGTGAAAACACGGAGGGTTAAGCAAGCTGAATTGTTTCTACAAGAAAAGTTGCGTGAGCAGAAAGACGGCATTATATTTGATTACGACTTTGTAAAGCTTGTATCGCATAGGTATAAAGTTTCGACTTCGAATGATATTTGAAAATAATTAACAATTAAATGTGTACCTACCTACTTATGTATATATTGTGTAAATTTATTTTGCATTAATTTAATAAAAAGTGTTTCCACCAATTTTCGATTATTTATTTTCCTGTGTAGGTGTTTCATACGAAATCTGTGGGTAGGCGGCAATTTAAGTATCATTGAAATCGATTAAGTGGTAATTAGGATGCTAGTGATCAGTTGGCCTGTCTCTGGTGATGAGTTGGCCGGTTGTTATCTGATGCCGGTGATGAGTTGGCCTATCATTAAGACCTACAAAATTTGCTAGGGATTAGTTAGTGATGAATTGGCGTCCGCACAGATAATATGTCTTCCTGGACGGCTTACGTCTTCGACGTGACAACGTATTTCTGGGTCATATTTTGCAATTAACTTAAGAGAGTTTAAAAAGATATCGCAATCTTTACTGTTAATATCATTCGACGACCCTCTTAATGCCAGATTGGCAGATTGGCCAATTTATCACTACTTTCAATATGTTTCGATATTTTATTTTTTCAATTTGAATATTTTTTCAAATTCAGAATCCATTCTTAGACCGGATTTCAATCGCTCTTCAAGTTCTGTCCAAAATATACATGAATTCCTGCGTTCAAAATAATTCTCGTGGTCCGGAATTTTTGCTTTCAACTTTTCCCAGTTTGGAAAGCCACAATTTAGATCGGCTAACTTTGAACGGCGCCGGCGGTTGTGAAAGTTTCTAAATAATAAACATGGTGTTCGATAGCTCAGTGGTTAAGCATTCTGACTACTTATCTAAGGCTCGCGAGGAGTCCCGGCACAGGTGAGGTTTTTAAAAATAAAAAATGCGAATGAAAACCATCATTCGGAAGTGATGTAAAGCCGAAGGTTCCCTGTTACTACCATGTGTAGTAAAGGGTTTCCAATGGCGGCGTCAGAACTTTCAAAAGTGATTGTAGTCATCTTGGATTGGTTGAGCCTTCAATTTTTTGAGAGTTGTGTTTAATCAACTTTGGCAAATCATCGTGGAACGCTGTACGACTTCAACGACATATACTTTTTGACGAATTCATTTAACCAAAATAGCACTCGCTAAATATGACTTTTTTACTAAATTCGGAATCGATTTCTAACTGTTCCAGAGCCCAATCAGTGAACTGTCAATTCTGCAAATGGTCATTTAACTTTAGTTATTGGATGGATTAAATCTCCTAAGGATAAGACCTAAGCCTTTACGCAAAATTCGGCAAGTTGTGTGACAAACCATAAACTTCACGTAGAGCGCCGAACGTTGCTCGAACGGAAAACCCTTTATGTAAAAGATACCTTGTTAGGGTTGGAACGCTTTAGTCTCGGCAACATTTTAAGTAGGACTTTGACCATATGACCATAGCAGTTGGTGTCTAAGGTACCTGGTACTCCGCATGCCTAGACCTTGTCCATTACAAACAAACAAATAAACATGCAAATCAAAATAATGATACACAAGCCAATCATGACCCTGGCTGCTCTTGACGTCACTCATTCACTTTATGGCATTGGTTACGCCGCTTTATATTGACCAATAGCATTCGAGGGGAACTCTAAATTTCGAATTTGAAAAAATCAGTTATGTAACCAAGGTCAATTGGCACTGCCGTTCGGATGCCGTGCATCCCTTGCACTTGGGAGGAAATACGGAGAATGCTATAATATCTGCAATGCTAACGTTTATAACAGCTAATATCTCCGTAACGGCTGATAATTGAACCATTATTTGTCCATGTTGATCTCCAGCACATGTTATACAAGTATTACACACAACAATATCAGATCAATTAATTAAATTTAAAAAATAGCCATTATCAAATATTATTTTGTTCATTTTTAATGTTCGAAATAGTTCGTCTAATATTTCTTCTTTTTATTTTTTGTAATGTCTGATTAATATTTGTGTTAGGCCATATTTTTGAAAGTCAGCTTCTTATTCGTTTGGAACTATGTAACGAATCACCGTCCTGTTGAAATCAGTAAGTATTTCGCAAATAAAGAGGAACAACTAAGTAAAAGAAAATATGTCTGAATGATTTAAGTAACTGTCTGCAGTGAAATGCTTATAAATGTATGGTACACTAAGGATGTCATTTAATCAATCAATGGAAACATTTAATGCGAGACATTGCTCGAGTTTGATAATGCTGGCGTCGCTTTTAATATTATTCAGATTATCAGGTTTTAAAAACTAAAAAAATTATGTTTAATAGTTTTTATTGAGAAAACAATGACAATATAGTGACAGCAATTTTGGATTCAAGCAAAAGTTTTCACAGGGAAATAAAATGTTATAAAATTAAAACCATAAGCAAAAATAGATTTAAATATATCGTATATCATTGAAATCAGAAACACACCCTATAAAAAAAAACGAAGCTTCAGACAGTTTGAAGCCTCTGAATAATTTTAGGCATTGTTAAAACAATGTCTTAAGAAAGTCTTTATAAAATTTAAAAAAATCCAAATAAGGCCAAAAACTAATATTCACATGTTTAGTATTTTTCAGATATCTTAAAAACTAATCGAGCTAGGTCAAATTTCTTTTTAGAATATTGATTACTACTAAATTTTCCAACTAAACATATGCAAATGCATATATTCGAACAACGGCTGTACACTGCGAAACTTTCATAGACTAAATATTAAATTTACTAGTAATATTTTTCGAATGAAGTAAAAAGGATTAATTAATACTTTTGTTAGCATATTTTATTCTTTCTTGCGTCTAATATTCCTGATGGGAGCATGCTTAGATATAATAGAAAATATTATTTCAAATCATAATGATGTATAAAATCCGTCGCTGCATATTTCCCCATTATTTAAGCAATATACTGTTTGAGACGGTTACTCGAATTATTCTTCTTAAGCCGAAATTCTATGTTAAGAAGAATACTCAGATTAATCAATTTACATCTGACGAGCTCAGAGTTTAATCTGTAGCTGTGCCAAAATTCTGAGTCCTACGGCTATGTCATTTCCGTAATGGCAACACTAGAAAGGTAAGCAAATCGTCTGGTGAAAAGGTCACGCTTACCGCATAACGTAGTGGACGGTGCCGTTGCGGTAAATGCGAAGGGAGAAATGTACCGGGATGAGAGGATCTTTAAAATCTCCGTGCATAATAAAATAGGTGTCTGGGAGCCAGATGTCATTATTATGGTGGATGGCGTTGAGGTATTCGTATCGGCTCTGATTCGCATATCGCAAACGGGGATCATACCACTGTTGCTGCAACAGGAATTCCACTTCGTATTTCTGAAAAAAAGAAAGAGTAAATTTATTTGTCTCTAAAATGCTTAAAGGTAAAACACTTTACTAGATTTTAATTTAAGAAAAACTAATAACTGATTTTCTAAGAATTGAAACGTGCAGTTGTATATCTTGCACCACCAAAAAAATACATCCTTCTATTAGAATACAAATTTACACCCGACCTCAGCACTATTAACTCCAAAAAAGTGTAGTGCAACATCTTGTACTCTTTTTCACACGCTCATAGTTCAGATTTTTTTAAAAATATTGATTGAAATACTGGAGAAATGCTTAGTGAAAAAGTGAAATGCGCCATCCATGTATATCGGCTTTCATACGTCTTCCTGTATTATGTTCTCTATTCAATACTCTTGCCAGTTTTTTTCTTGTGTTTTCTTTTTTTTTGACACTCATTGTCATAACTTCTGCTCTCTCTCTTCTTCAAATTCGACGCATATGTCCATACCATTGAATCATTTTTACACAATCAAAAACTTCATTTGGAATATAATTATTTTTGTTTTTTTTTTTGTTATATTTCCACAGGATGCTATGTAACTCTTTTCTTTTATGGATAATTAATATGTTATACATAATAATATCTACATTGTTCGCCATTCATTTTCAAATGTGCGAGCAAATATGCATAGCAGAATTATTACCAGCAGTGCTGATGCATATTAAACCTAAAAAGGAGCTGTGTTGTAGTGCTTTATCAAAATAATCGAATGCTGTGTAATGATACTGTAAATATACATTTTAAGATAATATTCATCAAATAAATACAATTATTGTAGGTTTAAATTAATATTTTAACTTAAAATAAGGATTATAATCTTACCAAACTGGATTCGTCTGGAGAAGCCAGGCTAAGAAGAAGTACGCTTATGTTTACGACCAAAGTTCCTGGAAATAAAATATTCATATAAGTCTCGGTTTTATGTAAGTTTTACAAACGTGCTCAGTATAATTTTAGCCTGGTGTGTTTGGCTAAAATAAAAACAGTTCGTTTTGTTGTGGAGAAAGAGGCATGAAGATCTAATTAATAAATTATCACGTTAAACTCACAACTGTTGTGCAATAAACACTTAACTACACAGTTTATGCGTACCCAGAAGTTTTGTTGGGGATGGATTTAGAAGGTTTATCGGAACTTTTCCCAGTTACGATGCTTTTACGGGTATACTTTCACCATTCCGTAGGAATAAATGGTTGCACTAATAATTACTTTCAGACTCATATGAAATAGTTCTACTTCCAATTTAGCTATAGGATATATATGTTGTGTAAGAATTGTACTTAGCACTTAGTACAAACGTTACTTTAAAATACCATTATTGTTTAAAATTGAAGAAAGCACATTGAGAAACAGTAAATAAAATAAGTTTTACACACATTCCCTTCCACTTTTTAAGACAAAACTACAACTACAATTAGATGTATTTATGTATATCTAAACGTTTTAACCGATTTAAGGTTTGTGAGCGGCTTCAACTTATCTTCCAAATATTGCCCCAACCATTAAAGGTGTCGCTAACAGAAATTTTGTTTATCAATCACTAATTAATGATTTTGTATATCAATTATTTCAATTTCTACATCTTAGATTCATTCAAGTACATTTTTTAACTTTTTATTTTTGAGGGTTTGTGGAATAAGAAATGCAATGTTAATTTAATACAAAATATTTTGAAGTTTTAAGATAATTAAAACATTTTTATACTTATATAAGGCTTTAACGTTTTAGTTTATGAACGCAATGCAATTTCTTTCTGAATTTCGACAATTTATGAATTATATTTAAAAAAACTGCACTTTGGAGAGAGTATAATTTCCATATAATAATAGTATATTACGCAACAAGTTTAGAAAAGTGATGTTTTACTGAACAAGTATGGCTAGCTTGAGTACGAGCATTAGCGAGTAGTTAAACGGCCATACGAGTTCAATAAAACCACTTTTCTAACGTGTTGCGTATACTATTTGATCGTATTTCATAAGAAATGAGAAATATTAAATTTTTATATAAAAGTGATACTAAATGTCAAAACATAACCAAGCTGAGCAGCACTCGTTTTTATGTACTAAAGCACAATAAGCAGCTCCAGTTGATGTTATGCGTTTGGCAGTACTGAAATGTATTTTTAGTGCCAATGTAAGCCTATGTCAAATTGAGGTTAGCAGGTTAGGTTTTGGGTCAGTCTGTGTCAAAAATTACGCAAAACTTAACTTACTACCCTCGAATTTGATATAGACTTCCAGCGTCACCAACAATACACTTGAGCATTCCCAAACCCAAACGTAAAACTAATCGCCGTTGCAGAAAAGTACCACATTTCTAAACGATTTTGAATGTAGAAATGTAGTACATTACCAAATGAAATGCGATAAACATTTTTAAATTTGCGATTTACTTGACTAAAAGACTACCCGATGCATCAATCAATTTTGCGAAAAACAAACTCTATCAATTGGAAGAGAAATATATTTTTGCTTCTATAAATTATTGTTACTGAATTTAGATATAAACTTTTATACGGTGATAATTTATAATTTATATAAATTATTCATTGCCGGAGTTTACTACATCTATAAATTAGAATTTGCATACGCCTACTGGCGCAATTAGTTAAATTATAAACTACATTTGCGTGTCTATGCTAATAGTGCTGTATTGTGTTTCTATTTTTGGTTATGTTTTTGTTGATGTTCTTTAAGTACTGTTTTTATTTAGAAATTTCGACTAAAAGCGTGTTGTGGTATTAATTGAGATGAAAATAACATTAAATTTAAAATTTCTGGATTTTATTAAAAAGTGATGTCGACAGTCTAGATGCTAAAAACTAATTTTCATTTTTACATCCATTTTAAAGACGAAGAATTGGTTGTCTAACTAGCTAGAACCGAATATACTTTCGGCCAAATATACAGGGTGTCCGGGAAAATGTGGGAAATCTCTCTGATATGACAAAACACGTGAAAAGAATAGTTCATATAAACTTTTTTTGTATAGACTTCCTCTTCGGAGATATGGGCTCCCAAAGAGCTCCAATGGAATCAAGTTTTTTACACATAATTATTGAATCACCAGTTATATTCCAATTTTTTTTCAATATGATGTATACCAGGTAAGACCCTTCAAATTACTATCCAAGAAAGTGTTGTGAATTACTCACAGCTGCAAGGACGGACTAGATGTGACACTCATGACCCCATTTTTTGTACTCCCTGTATGATAAGAACTTTGGACAATGTTTTTTACATATCTTTAACTATTGACTAAAAATTAAGTACTCTTCATTCATGTCGCTAATCTTAACCGTTTTCGAAAAAATGTCATTTTATTTACACTGTTAGTCCCGTAACTTCTGTCGAGTTGAATATGAAAAAGAGGAATTTTCCCCTGTCACCAACATAGTTTCAATAAAAAGTTAAACTTGAACTAACTATTAGTTTACTAACTGCTAACTACTAGCTGTTAAAGTTTGCGTCGTAGATTCTGAAAAAAATATAGAGGGCAGTCCATTTAAAAAATCAAAGTTAATGGCACTTCCGGTTAAACCGTGAGTCGGCCATATTAAGTATATCTATCCGTCAATCAGAAATTATGTCTAGTATCCTCACATAAAATTCTATCCAAATCGATTAATAAATAAAGAAAATATGCATGACCCTAGTCTCATTGTCACCCGGTATAATAAATAAATATCTGAAAATGCATATAATAGGTAGCACTGTGTAAAATTGCATAGTTATATCAAAAGGTACAGTGTCCGTATATGGAAGAACATGAATTATAACCAAGTAGTTGTTAATAGTAAATTCATACGCTCCAGCAGAAGGCAGGGATGGCAGCATCAATGTTACAGATACTTTTTACCAACTATTAGAAAGATTTTAAGTTGCAGTCCCAGCTAGTGGCGTACAAATTCTATTAGGCAATCTGAATGCAAAGCTAGGGAAGTACATTCATAAAGAACAAATTGGAAATCATAACCTTCACGCAGGATCGGGCGGTTTATGAAAGAAGATTAACAGACTTCGCAGCAACTAAAATCATGGTTATTAGCTCCACATGCTTTTCTCAGCAAACATAAAGCCACTTGGATTTTGCCAGATGGGAAAAGAACTAATCAAATAAATAACATTGCAATTGAGTTACGAGCTGCCACAATTGGTGCTTACTTTGGTTCCCATAACTAGGTACTTAGTGAAAGTGAGATTTCGATACCGAATCAACAGATGCAATAACATCCAGCAGAAATCGGCATTCAACATAGAAATATTACAGGATCCAGAAATAGTCTAGCAACTAAGGAGTGAAGCAGCTGTCGAATGAGAATTTGAAATAGCCTGGAAAACGTGAAGACGCAGATGCTGGGAGTGGCCGAAAAGACATTAGGAACTCAACATCAACAGAAAACGTAAGAATGGCGCAACGAAGAATGCTTCCAAACTAAAGAGGAAATAAATGTAGCATAAATAGGGCACGTATACGAGGACCGACCGGGAAAAAAAAGTTTCCGTAACTAAGGTGAAAAGCGGACCAGATAGGTAAAGGGAACATCTACTATTGAAAATGGAAGAAATATTTTACAGAAACAGCATCAAAAATGTTTACTGTGAAATAAAACATCCCAAAAGTAGTTTTAAGCTGAAAATTAATCCACGCAAGGAGGCAAATGATAACATAGTAAGTGATCCAAGTGTAGTCAAAAGTGTGTTGAAAGAACAGTTTTAACAGTTACTATTAACATAAACACCATAAACTCAAGCAGCACATATACTAGTACCAAAACAGGATGATCATTTTACCGAAGTTCTGTTGATAAGTTAGACAATTAATCTAGATACAAAAACAAATCAATGGAGTCAGACGAATTACCCCCAGTAAGTATGGAGACGATCCATATCTATTATACTACATCAAATTATAACCGACATTTGACGGACCGAAATAACGTCTAAAACTGGAAGTTAATTGGTGCATAAATTAGTAGCGTTGATCTTAAATTTATAGTAATTTACGATACAAGTGCGTAAAGCTAGTCTTTAGTCACGAGTGAGGCAGAGTTAAAACGCGAGTGAGCGAGCGTTTTAAGCCCCGCGAGTGACTAAAGATGCTCTACGCATGTGTATCGTACAATATTTTATTTACGACAGAATCTAGAAAACACGGTAAATATAAAAAAAATTAAATGTAAATTAGGATTACTAGCAACCGGTCGTAATTTTGCGTGGTTAAAAATTTTAAAACACGTTGCTACTGACGACGTGTCTAATGAAATCATTTTAAACACGTTGCCGCTGACTACGTGTCAGTCAATTTTACACACTGTCGTAGATAAAATAGATATTTATGTATTTAGTGTGTAAAGAGAGCCATTTTGGTATGAGGATGCGAGTTTCGTGCCGAGCGGTAGCGAGGCGCGAAAAAGCAACCGAATACCAAAATGGCTCTTTACACTCGAAATACATACAAAATTTTTTCTACGGTCCTAAATAAATAACAAAATTGTTAAATAATTGAAATTTCGATACACACCATTTGATGAAGTCGTACCGCCGTTCATAAAGGCCGCGCGGTTTGGCCGGCAACAACACTCGTTGGTTGCTGTCTGGGTCGCTTCAAATACTTCAGGCGGGGTGCAATTACCTTTAGATTCCATCTTCAACTTCACAAAAACTCACAAACTCAATAAATCTGTTGCGTGATGATGGACGCACCGTGATGCAATTGTCAATAATTTTAGCCAGTTTCAGAAAAAATGACGAATTAATTTAATAATCAGGTTAGCCATGGCGATGCGTAAAGTAAAATGAAGTGACGCGATTATTTCATTAAGACATTGTTTACGTGGTTGCGATGCTAAAATGGTTACTAGGGAAAAATGTGTGAATCGCTAACTTTTCGCATTGACAGTGAGCGCTTAATAGTCAGTTTTAAAGGTGACCGTAGAAAAATGTATTTTCCGCCAATCGTACTAGAACTGACACATTATTGACAACATTTTGTTGAGCAAAGTCAAAAATTTCATTATATCAGCCGTTGCTAGATACACAATGTACTATTGTCTAAATAAACAAAATATATAAACTAATTCTGTATTGTTTACGATTGACAGTTTTTCGGTTCCTCCTTTGAAGAAATTCTGTGGTTTGGAGCTGTCGTCGAGCACTTTTGCATTGGAAACCTAAAACGTTACTCATATGCATCAACCCAATACAAGAAGGGAAGACAAACTTCCCTACAAGAACTAGAGCAGTGGTCTCCAAAGTGAGATACGCGTACCCCCAGGGGATACACGAGTCAATACTTGGGGATACGCCAAGTAACAGAAAAAAATAAGAAAATCAATTAAAGGTTAACAAATATTAACTTGCATTTTCAACTTACACCATCTAAATAGACGAGGAAGTGAGAGCGGCGATACTATTCTGTATCAGAGGTACGCACTATTATTTTTTTATGGGTACGTGATCATAAAAGTTTGTAGGCCACTGAACTAGAGAGTCTTTGACTCTTGGTGATTCTCGTATAGCAAAATCTGTACACTTAACAATTTTAAAAATCAAAGGGAATTAGGGGTAAAAATATCTTAACAATTCTAATAATGCTGAAACAATAAAATAAACACTTGGTAATGCCAATTACATCAATTTTCAAATAAAAAATGTCACCGGCGATGGGATTCAAACTTCAGCGCCTGCGAATGGGATCTCAACGCTCGATCCACGCTGCCATACGGGACTCTTGGGATCTTTACGATGCAGCTCTATTAACACACCGCACTAAATCGTTGCCCCGTTTTGTCTCTTACAACATTTATTCTGTATTTGTTGGGTCCCATTTTGGTCAAGGGTAAAGCCTGAGCTATGTGCAAATAATTTATCTATTTCTCAGTTAAAGCAAAAATTAACAAACTTTAATTTTTTTAAGGTGCTGACCCTGTATATGTTGGTTCCAAAAATATTCCCTTTTCAGTCAAGGGTAAAATCATGTGCACAATATTACTTTCATTTAAGTAATAGTTTTTGAGTTAAATCAAAAATAGGCAGAATTTGTTTTTCTAAGGTGGTCATCTTGCATATATTTTACCGAAATTTTCTCGGTTTCTTGGTCAGGAAAGCCTATAATCCGCATGCAAGATATAGCCTTCCTCCAACAAATACTTTTTGAGTTATACCGGCAACAGACAGACAGACATACATACAGGCAGAAGGAATTGAGAAAACCTGTTTTAGTCATCTATGGACTCTGAAACGTAAAGATCTGAAGAAATATCGGAAACTGATGTTTTTGCAATTAAAATCTAAAAGACGGAGGAAGTAAAAAGAACGAGCCATTCTGAAGACAAATTTTCCAGGAAATCAATATCGAGTTAACAACTTTGTCTCTCTAGGAACGAACCTCTCAAACAACAACAAGGAATACAAGAGAATTCAAAGAAATACTTCCAATGCAAATAAAAACGAGTGAAAATCTGTAACTTCTATGAATTAGTTTCCATTGAAAGAAATTGTTACCGACGGTTCCGTTCTCCTTCAACAATAGCACAGCATCTCCTTATGCTGTGACAATAGTATATTGAAGCAAGTTTCGATGGTAACCCGTTTTTCTTCTTTCTCATTTAGTTAGACTATTCTTATTTTTATTTAACGACAGCTTATAGCAGTATTTTCCATTTTGGTGTATTACGCATCTTGAACTATTCTTAGTAAACGCTCAGTGCACATTCTATCGACATTGGTGTTCCACTCTTTCCTTCTGGTTTTTATAAATTTTCTAATGTCTTGTATATTGTGCTGTTGGCGTATTTCCTCAATGGCACTGTGTCTTTTATGGTTTTCCCAGCTATTATCCTTAACGTTTTAAATTCTGTTGTATCTGGTCTATGTCTTGTTTTGTTTGTTTCAGCTCGAGTTTCTGCTGCATAGGTGAGTAGTGGTCTGACTTATATATCTTAATTGTATTTTCTATCGATATGTATTGTAATATCACTCTTTCTCTCGCAGTGTTAACAATTAATATTAAGTTAAATATACCCTTTATTATTAATAAGAAGCAGTATCAGGTAGAGCTCTTTAAGTACTTATCTTACTTCTTAATGAAATACATCGAAATTGACGTATCTCTAACTCAATTTGACACTTTGAATTATGTCATGTGATTCGAGTTTTTTAATACCTCGGCTAGTCAGTTTAATAAGCAATGAGAATCCTTGATCCCAGCTGGATGAGTAAATGTTCAACTAACAACTTTTTATTGTAGTTGAAGACTTAATTACTTTAAAATATAATAATTATTTGATCTCGTTAATTAAATACGCTCTTTAGGTACTTCACAAAATTAAACTTATACTTCAGTTCGTTAGTATCGCTTCAAAGTTTGATCTGATATTACAAAAATTAGATAGATATTGTCAAAATATTTTAATCAAATGTTTAAAAATTCAAACTTGATTTAAATTATGCTTCTAAAATATCCTAATCCAAAAATATAAATTTCAAATTATAATGACCGAAATACGCCGAGTACTCGATTCACTATTAAAATTTAGAAAATTAATTATTCTAAATTAATTTTTAAATATATAATTACAATTATTTAAATCATTTGCCGCACTAGACTTGCTATATACTTCTTAATGTTACAGAAGAAATGGACACTAACCTTCCGATAGTATCTCTTGTACCTGAGTGTTAACTCAGCTCCTAACTGGATGCTAGTCAGCAAACACCTCTCTGGTTGTTCACGACCAAATAAAAACTCGTTGCAGCTCTTTGACCCCCTTATTATGTGGATAGACAGTTTAATAGCATACCACAAACACTCACTTGCACTTTTTTACTGGCTTCGAAGCAAAATACCACTTTAAATGGCTTCAAACAATCTTGAATTCTATTTTGAAAAATACATACTTGTGACCCACAATCAAATTTGATAGTAAAGAATACTTTTCCCACGACCGGGAGTAGAAGTCGGTTTCTCTAGCATCAAAATTGTGACAGAAGTAAAACATTTACTCCCTAGAGACTAAATAAGACAAAAATTTCCCTAGGGAGTTTTCATTATGACTGACAGAACAATTATGTCAAATTGGAGGTTATTATTATTATTATTTTACATAATTGTGAGCTCTTGTCATAATGACTTAGAATGCCACCAACTTTAAAATTTACCATAGGCTACTAATTTTAAAATAATTGTAACTAAAATGTCAATAAATGACGTTTAAAAAAATGGGTTTTCGTTTTAAATCTTCCTGCAACGTGAAAAAAATAGTATATGCAACTCGGAGAGAATGCTATCTTGCTTCAGTGCAATTTCTGACTCTCGGGCTTCGCCTTCGAGTCAGAAATTATACCTCAGCAAAATAACGCATTTCTCTCCCTCATTGCATAATCTACTAATATTGATATTACGTATCAAATATTCAATTATTATTGTTCACAATTAATGGGAATTTAACCCTTAACGTGATTATTTATCGCCAACTATGAATTCAACTTATTTTTTCTACTTCATGTAAACAGTCACTCTGGTTGCCTATTACAACCCCACCAGTTAAAACATACAACTGTTACATCACATGATACCCATTGAATATCTGGATATTATTATTAAATTAAATTTATCATTCATACGGTATGTTGCATTACAGTATATTATGTTTCTTGGCATCCGGAGGCTACAGTCTCTTTATTTGTTTGATGTTGTACTTATTTGTGTATATTTAGCGTACTAAATATGGTGATTCCTGAATATTTAAATTCCATGATTTGCTGCCTTCTATCTCTAGGTTGCATCTTAGTGGTTTTCTTATATATAGGGTATTATTTTTGTTATTATTTTTAGCACTCAGCTGAACAGGCTTATTGAACTGCACCTTGTGCAGCTAGTACAGGCGTACAGCCTATAATAAGAGGAGGAAGAAGAAGCTTAGAAGTGTGATACCCCTGTAGTTGGTAGGGTCGGGTTTATTATCTTTTTTGTGAATAGATACTGTAATGCTGGTCTTCATGTCTTTAGATTTGTTTCCTTTAAATTTAATTTTTACGAGAATTTTTGTTGTTAGTGTATCACCTCCGAATTTCAATAGTTCGTTCGATATTCTATCAATCCTAGGTCCTTTTCACTGGCGAGCCGCAGGCGAGCCAGTCACCTTCTTGAGCCAGTAAAACCCGGAGCCGGACATTTGGGCGCGGCCGTTCGGGCGCGGCCGTTTGGCCGCGAAGACACTTGGGCGCAGAGCCACTTGGGCGCGAGACATTTGGGCGCGAGGAAATTAATTAACGTATATCAGTATTAGCTAGCTTTACTATTCATAGGTCTGAAAATTTATTTTAAATAACGAAAATTACCTAAAGCACGTTCAAGGAGGTGACGGGCGGCAAAAATTTAGTATAGAAAGATTAATTGTCAAAAATTAGAATATTATTAAAGCAAGTTAAAAATTTTAACTTTCCGGTAAATACTAGCAAATCTTTTGCGGAAATTTATTACATTAAAATAATAAGTAACAAAGAATAAATGAATAGAGATTGGGTACAGAGGTATTGATGAACCATTTGGAGATTCGTCGACAGCCTGAAAACTATTCAACGAAGGAGAGATGTTGCTTATGAACAGTTACTTGCGGGAAATGAGACCACTGAAAAAAAAAATTATCCAGGCTGATAGAAAATAAAAAATTTGGTTAAAGATTATAATAATCAATATAATCATGTAGACGGCGTAAACAATAGAAACATTCTAGAATTTTTTAGAGGCATTTCGTACAATTATGAAATAAATGCGTGGATGCTTCTTGTTTATATTTTTAAAAATTGTATATATTTACTTCAAGAATAATATGTATTATAATGGTAAAAATGTCAAAAATAAATTTTGAATATTAAAATTAATCTTGTTATATGATTATTTATTATTATCCTTATTTCTGCTTTTATCTTCAGTTAGTCGGTTCATAACATAACGAATATAATTGATTACTTTAAAATTTAAGGTTTATTGTTAAGTATTATCATTATAAACAAAACTCGAAGTCGACTAGTTTCGGTCAAAACAGAACACATATTAGAAACATATTAAATATTAGAACCATCAATCGATTAAATATAGCACAGCATTATTCATTTACCAGTACAATAAATGTATTTCTATTTACAATTATTTTCAACACCTATATATAATCTATTTCCATCTTTATTTCAATTCAGAATTATTATTTCATATCTAACATAGGTACTGCCTTTTTTATGTATTCAGAATTATTTCAAAACTAATCTAATATTCTACCTTCTTTATTTTTATTCGGATTTATTTCAAAATTTATCTGATATAGGTACATACTACCACCTTATTTAAAATTAATCTCATAACGGTTTCAATAAATAATTGGATTATTCTTTTAATATTGTTTGATTAATTACATTAACTTCTCAGGATAAATAATGATTTAATAAATGTTTGTTTATTTATGCCAAATTAAAATTATTCACACTTAATGTATTCCTGAATCCCAATGTTGACCCTTTCTCGCGCCCAAGTGTCTCGCGCCCAAGTGTCCCCGCGCCCAAACGGCCGCGCCCAGACGGCCGCGCCCAAACGGCCGCGCCCAAATGTCCTAGACCGAGTAAAACCTGTTACCTTGCGTGTATTGTTGAATATTTTATTTGTTCCTCACTTGTAATTAACTAGAAATTTACTATTTATTCAAAATGTCAAACTGACAAGCAACTACATTCATCAATATCACACATACTAAGGAAGACAACTCTGGCTTTGCACATCATTTATCTATGAGCACGCTTGTAAAACTGACAGTTAGCTTTTATAGTATTTTTTGCACTCATGATTTCAAAGTTCATATTTCCCGGTCATTCCCGATGCGCCGAAAATGACTTTTCCCGCACCGGGGTGTTTTTTACTTTCCCACAAAAACTATGGCAATTGTGTGTTCCAGGGGCGCTGTAAACGTCAACAAAAGCTAACAGGTGCTAGGATACGTATAAAAATTTAGTAATTTGTGCTGCCAACTCAGTAAAGTTGTAAAACACTAAATAATATTTTTTTAACTTTTTTAAATATTTTGAGTTATTCGTTACAAAAAACATTGTACCTACCTCTTTCGGGAAGAATTTTCCCGAATTCGCACTACATGCAGCACTCCCTTCGGTCGTGCTGCAAACAAAGTGCTCATTCGGGAAAATTAACTTCCCGAACTTGTTAGGTAAATAACTATTACAGTAGAAGTCCGTTAGGATAGCCTTTACTGCCGAGCCAGAGAATTTGTGAGACGAGCTCGAAGAGCGAGTCGAATAATACTGGCGAGGCAGTAAAGGCCCTAACGGACGTGTATTGTACAATAGTTTTTGTAATACCTACATACAATTCGGTCATATCTATGTTTTTCTAATTTATTTTCATCAAAACTCTAGGTTTGTGTAATGACGTTTTAGAATGATTGAGAGTGCGTAGAACTTTGCAACTGTTGTTTATAAATGTCAGTTATTTCCAATTTCGTGTATGGTTGTAAGCAGTTTTAAGTTGTACCCAGCTCGTAACTTATGACATCTGTAGAAAATGATGAAGATATTCCTAAAGACGTTAAGATTCTGAATGAGCAAGTTATTTTAGCGTATGTTCAGGAGTTATAGCAATCTTTTGCGCCTTCTTCTATGTGGAGTTGAAGGCTTGCTTGCTGCTGGATTTGTGTGACAAACGTCACTTTGACGTTTGGCACACAATTTAGCAGGCCGTGGTCTTTACGGACACTTTTTACGGCCGGGCCGTAAAGAGGTTGCTTACGTAGTAGTAAACAGTCCTTAAAGAAATATTTAACAAGTAGGTATTACAAAATAGTAATTTACGATGCAAGTAACGTTATCAAGCTTTTTACATTACGAGAGAATAGTTTGAATGAACGAGCGACGTTAGGAGCGAGTTCTTTAAAATTCTCGAGCAGGTAATGAAGCAACAAGAAACTAAGTGCTACGTAGTACGTGTCAGGTTTACGTCAGTTATTTTTTATTTGAAAGCATATTGTATACCAGCATAATATAATTTGCAGCAGAATTTGATGAACTACCTTAAAAGTTCGGGGAAGGTCGACATCCAGGTATTAGCATTACGAACAACGACTGGTGTTTCTAGATTCTAGACCAATGTATACAAATAGCTCTGTGTGACACCTTAACGATGGGAGATAAGGAGTGGAATCTATTCTACGAACATTGCAACAGTGCTCTCAGATATTATAATCACATTTAGCACGATAATGCTCCACATAGCTGGAAATGTGCTCAAGCCATGTTGGGATTGCATTAGTATGCTATCATTTCGCTAATAGGTATAGATCTGCACACATTTGCTTTGTAGTAACAGCTAAATAATGCCTGAGAGTTTAGTAATGAATTATGGAAATTTAATTAATTAATTTGAATTTTAGTGAGAAAGTTAAGTTAGTATTTAACTCGGCAATTATGAACCTTCCCTACCTACCCCTAGCACAGGGGATGCAGGCATCCTCTTATTAAAGTAGTTCAGCTGTTATGACAAGATTATTACTCTTAAAAATTTCTCTACGATAGTAGTTAAGCTATAGATAAAAACAGTACATAATTGTGCCAGCCGTACACAAAGTTTTGTTTTGAGAGCATGGAAGATGATCTTACATTTATTTGGTAATTCCTTCTTTTTTATTAATGGTCCACCAGTTCAACAGTTTACAGTGTTATTCATGGTTTCGTTGGAAGAAAATGTTTGACTTCGACTGTTTCTGGATTAAAATGTTTCCATGATTATTGGCACCTGTCATCATTGTTAACTCTTCACTGAACGGTTTCATTCACTAACACTGTCACCGTCGCCTGTGCTTGATGAAATGTCCTGAGGTAACTTCCTTTTCAGGCGTCGATATATATTCTTTTTTCCGAGTACTGTTAAAATTTCGTTATCGTTGTTCTTCAGGTTTGCGATGAAGTTTTTAGTGAGTTTTTTTATGAATTGGTCGATGGTGCGTATTCCCATTTCGTTGTGAATTTGACTGTTATGCACGTACCACGGGGCATTAATTGCTATTCTTAGAATTTTATTTTGGAATATTTGTATTTTCTTATAATGGGGTTTCGATGTAGCACTCCATACTGGGAAAGCGTAGGTTACTACTGGCCTAAGTAGGTTTTTATAAAGAAGAATTGTGCACTTTTTGCGCAAAAGTGAATTTCGATTGATCAGTGGGTAGAGTAGTCTGAGTGTTGTAACCCTGATTAAGTTTAGTATTGATATGGTGACTTTATGTTAATCTTGTGTCCAGATTCACTCCAAGGTACTTAACTGCTTCATTTTTTGGATTCCACGATTCTTATCATGTATGTAAATATCAGGGTGGTCTGTAATTCGCTTCAGAGTGAAAATCTTGGTTATGCATTTAGTTGGATTTAGCGTTATATACCATTTGTCCAACAAATTTTCCAGTGTGTTGATGGCTTTTTGTAGACAATCGATGGCTGTAAGAAGATCTTCGTTTTGGGTGAATATGGCAGTATCATCGGCAAATAAAGCCATTTGACTTAGTTCTAAGCAAAGAATATCTATCTATATTCTTTGTTCTAAGTTAGGCATGTCGTGTATATAGATGTTAAATAGCATTGGACCGAGTACGCTGCCCTGGGTATACCTGCGCGAATGGATTTTGTGTCAGAGACTGCATTGTTGATCCGAACTGCAAACGTTCTGTTTTCCATAAACGAAAAGATGATAGCAACTATATAGGTAATGGGGTATCGGTAAGTGTAGAAGCTTGTACTGTAAACCTTGTAGCCAGACTGTATCGAAGGCTTATGTGATATCTAAGAAAGCTGCTGCCGTGTAGTGTTTGTTTTCATATCTGTGCTCAATAATTTCTACGACCCTTTGTAGCTGTTGTACTGCGGAGTGGCCTTCTCGAAATCCGAATTGAATTGCTGGTACTATGTGGTGTTCGTTCAGAGAAAAATTGTAGCGTTTAAGAATAACCCGTTCGAATAACTTAGATAAGACTGGAAGCAGGCTGATGGGGCGATAGGAACTGCAGGTTTGTTTATTCTTTCCTGGTTTGTGGAACATAACAATGTGCGCATATTTCCATCTGTTAGGAAAATAGCTCAACCTTAAGCAGACATTGAAGAGCGTGGCTAAGAATGCTAATGCCTTCTTGGTTAGGTTTTTAAGGATGATATTCGTTATTAAGTCCGGACCAGGTGCTTTATTTAATGGCATTAATTGTATGTATTTTTTAAGTTCATGGGTTGTGGTGGGTTGATTAAAGTCTGTTGCTATGGGTATATGTGTTTCAACGTATGAGGTTGTTCGCTGTGTATGTAGTCTATTCTCTTCTGAAATTGTGGGGGTAAAACATTTTCTAGATAGTTTGCAAATAAGCTGCATTTGTCTTCGTCAGAGCTGCATGTGCTATTCGGTCAAAGATAATATATTTATGTATATATTATATTTGATTCGGTGTTCTTAAGGTTGGTATAATTTCTGTTTGTCGGGTAATATTCTTAGTGGCTTTCTAAAAGTCTTAAGTTGTTTGGTTCGATATTTTCCAAGTTTTTTATGTATATATAAATTCTATACTTACTTATCAATTTCACGTCTAATTTGATATGTTAAATTGTTTAGTATATTTTTAAGTGTCGGATCTCTGCTTCTCTGCCATTGCCGTCTTGTTCTACTTTTTTCCTTAACGAGCTTGATTATGTGGATTGGTGGAATATTTATATTATTTGTTTTCCTGGTATTATGTTGATGGGTTGCAGCTTGGACAGAATCGTCGATTGTTTGAGTAAGTGTTCCTACAAGCGTATAAATTTCTTGTGCGTTGGTTATTTCAACTGGGTTGGTCAGTTGTGTGTCTAATGTTTCTTTGAATTGCTTCCAATTGATATGTCCTTTTATTATTCTTGGAATAGATGGCCTAAGTAATAGTGATGGGAATTTTCGATACTTTTGCTGACTCGTTCATTCCAATCCCATTCCGCAAGTGGATCGAGTCCATCGGACTCGATCCTCGGATCGACATCGAAATTGAATGTGCATTTCAGACACCCGGGGTCCTCGGTCATTCCGGACCGGGAACGAACAACGCGAGTATCTTTGTTTTGGTGAGTGGTCACGCAGTCGGTAATTCAGTATGTTTATATGTCTCAGACATCAATTGGGCACATACAAAGCCGCCAAAAGCCATAAATCACTGATAACTGATAAAAAAGCATGCAAGTTCGGCCGTATCATGTGTCGCCTGTCGACGTCGAGCCTTTAAAACGAACACCATCATCATTTGCTGTTCCCCATCAACACATTGTATTGTATTCTGTATTGAAATGGATTGAATAACGGAATGCCAAAGGAATGAATGTCCGCGAGGATTGAAGCCTCGCGACCTTTTCGTTCCTCGGAACGATTCCGGACCGAAACTTGGACTCGATCCAAATCGATCCTGCCCCGGATTCGATCCTTTGTATCGAATCCGACCGGATCGACACATCGCTACTAAGTAATGGTTCTGAGTTAAATGTTATCAGTACTGATAACAGACAGATGGTCACAGTTGAGTTCTGGCATCACTGCCTGTTGTATACGGGCATTGAAGTTTTTTCCAAGTACAATGTCCAATATGTCGGGCTGATGGTCATCTCTTTGCGGGTAGTATGTGTATTCATTTGGGGCGTTAATCTGTATTTTATGTTTTGCTGCTAGGTCGTTAAGTTTCTGCCGTTTGGATTGTTAGTGCGACATCCCCATAACGTACTTTTGCTGTTCAGGTCTCCTATGACTGGTGTTGGCGTCGTCGTATTAAAAAGGTTTTGTATGTCGCTTTCTATTAAACGCTTGTTTGGTTGTTTGTAGGCTGAGGTTCTTTTAAATGAATTTAGATTGGCAATGCTAAAGGTGATTGATATTGTTTCAAGATTTCTAATGTTGATGTCAATAGGCGTAGTGTGTTGAATATTCTGTTTTATGAGTATTGCTACCCCTCCCCATGCTGTTACAGATGATCTGTCTTGTCGGTAGATTTGATATCCTTTTACTTTAAATGTTTCGTTCTCTGCTAGATGCGTTTCTGTAATGCACGCAACATCGACGTTATATCTTGCCAAAAAGGAAATAAATGTAGATCTCTGTGACCTGCTACCATTTGCATTCCAATTGAGGATGGTAAGGTTTTTGATATTTTGTCTTGAGTTAGACATTAAGGATGTTAGGAAGAATATGTGTTAATATGTAGGATTTGATATGTGGTATGTAGGAAGTTATAAGTTGTTTGATGCATTGAAGGATACTATCGATGTTTAGAGGAAAGGATTGCGTGGTTGAATCTTCATTTTGATGTTTTACGTGGGTATTTTGTTGTGCGGCTTGGCTATATGATGTTGTGGGATTAACGCGGGATGAAAGGAATTGTCTGGGTTTCTTATAGTTGTTCGTTGTTGTTGCAGTTCTAACAGATGAGGGCATCCCCTGTAGCTGGCTGGATGGTTACCGCCGCAGTTTACACGTCTAGGGGGGGTCGCTGGATAGTTTTTTACACTGCTTAGGTGGATGGTCTTCTTTGCACTTTACGCAGCGTGGCTTGGCTGCGCAATAGTTTTTAGTGTGCCCAAATCTCTGGCATTTGTGGCAGTGAGGGATATTATATAACATTCCATTAGCTGTTTCATTCGCTGTTAGAATGACTGCACAAATAGGCAAAGGGCGTTTTTCTTTGTTTATTAAACGGGTTACGCTTTGTACAGGTAATTTCCTATCTAAAAGTTCTTTTTTAACTTCTTCGTCTGTTAGAGATATGGACACGTTTCTGATGACTACTGATAAAGGTTTTTCCTTTGGGTTTTGAAACTTGTGGAATTGGATTAAATTATCCATGTAAAATTTTGTTAATTTACGGTAATCATCATGGGCGGTTAGATTTACTTTTAGATACTTACTACTGTAAGATGTTGTAAATATTCTGTCTTCTGTGATTTTGTTTTGATATCTGCTATTATTATGTCTTTGTGGTCGTCGACATTGTGGATGAATATTGGGGGCACTTTGATTGTTTTTACTACGTTAGTATTTGTTTGACTAGTAGATGTTTCCTGGTTGTCTGCATTGCTCTGCGTGGATAACGGATAATATGGGTGGTTTTTGATAAGATTGTCGGAATTCCATGTGTAACGTTGGATCACTTCGTTTATAAGAGATGTTAACTGGTCGATTTTGCGTTTTGTATTATTGTCTACCATTGTTTTTACCCTCAGCCCCGTAGGGCCGTGTAGATTGAGATATTTTGCGTTATTTAAAGCTGTTTTGGTTACACACACACACTATAAGTATTTTATTTTCAAGTTAGCGATAAGGCGCGATGAATTTAGGGCACGCTGTGATAATGCGATCTCGCTCTTCGACCGCTCGCGCGGAACTCTTTGGTAATTTCTGAAATTCTAAGTGAAACAATAATTTAGAAATAAGTATTGGTTATGTCGTGAATCTTATGCTTTAAGAAATTGCAAAAACTTATGAGTTTGAATGCTATTTTACTGAGTTATTATTTTTATTTATGTCGTACTGGTACATTGTTGTTTCTTAATAACTGTGATACAAGGCATATTATGGGCTACATAATACCCTGGCGGGCATTATGAGCTACTATGGGACGTGAATGGTCAAAAATGACAAGCGTCAGATTTCTGACCAATCACGAACCCCGATGCGTCGATGCGTTTACAGCAATAGTTGATCATCCAATATAAGCTTTCTAATCCATTATTAGATTATTATGAAACACTAGTAGTGTATGCATTACTGGATGTTTATACCGTCGGGCGACTTTTAAACCTTCGAGCCACAGGTCCTCGGGTTTATAAACTTCTCACTCTCCAGTGGGCATAAACATCTTCATAATGCCCTTGGTACATAAATAACTATGTTGTAATATTTAATCTACTCACCAATGCAACAAATTGGATTCTCTTTAAAAATTGTGCATAATACGTAAGTTGTAACCTCCATCGAAATATTTCAGGATGGTAAGCTTTAACCAATTTTAAGGAAAAAAATAAACACGTGCCTAAAAATTCTTTGTTTTTCATAGTATTCTAAAAATATATTGTATTTTTGCTTATAATTTTTTATTAGTGCAGCTATTTTAACCAAATTTGGAATACAGTACATTTGAATAGGACCTCTTAAAATGTTATATTATCAAAGATCTACAATTAACCAATGGTGAAATATGACCAATAGAAAAATTAGTTCACAAGCCGTTACCAAGACAACAACAAAATTTCTTGGAAATTTTTTTTAGGTAGACCAAGCTAACTATGAGGGTTTGTGTCGTTAACGATTTTCTTGCCGAATCTACATTCGAGCATTAATTCGTATCCGGAAATTATTTTCGTGCATTCTAACAACGTCCTAATTTGCCCTCGCGTCCCGCTCGGGCAAATTAATACGACGTTGTTGGAACGCACTCAAAACAATTTCCGACAAGAATTAATGCTCTTATGGAGATTATAATATGTGAAAATTAAAAGCGATCTTATTTTAAGTCGAGTCATTTAATTCTAGACAGAAAGTGTACCTTCCATTTTTTTGATATATATACCGGGTGGCTGGTCATAACTCTGAACATAGGAAATTTACATGGCTTATCACGGTTATGCATATATTCCTGCTCACCATTTTTATGGAAAAAATGGTAGTGGTACTAAATTAAAGAGAATCATTTTCCGCGTCGTTTAATATAAAAAACTTATTGGATAATGTTAATTATGCATAATAGCTATTAAGGCAACTAGTGTTTTACAAAGGATTTAAAAATCGAGGTCGATCATGTTAAAATTCGAGCGAAGCGAGAATTTTATGATCGACCGAGATTTTTAAACTGTAAAACACGAGTTGGCTTCAATATTTTTTCTACAGCCGAGGAGTTTGTTAGCTTAAATGCCCTAGGGGCTTCGCCCCTCTCCAAAGCGGCCCTCGGAGCTCCACCCCTCTCCAAGGGGGCCCTCGGGACTCCGCTCCTCTCCAAGGGGGCCCTTGGGGCTCGGCCCCTCTCCAAGGGGGTCCTCAGGGCTCGGCCCCTCTCCAAGGGGGCTCTTGCAGCTCCGCCCCTCTTCAAGGGTGCCCTCAGGGCTTCGCCCCTCTTCAAGGGGGCCATCGGGCTCCGCCCCTCTCCAAGGGGGCCCTCAGGCCTCGGCCCCTCTCCAAGGAGGCTCTTGGAGCTCCACCCCTCTCCAAGGGGGCACTCGGGGCTCCGCCCCTCTCCAAAGGGGCCATCGGGCTCCGCCCCTCTCCAATCGGGCACTCGGGGCTCCGCATACAAATCGGTCCGATATAATAACTGTACTTTTAATCTTCGCAAATAAGGTTTTATAACCTCTTAAAGTACTCCGTGCTTTAAATGGAATGGCGTGTTTTATAGACAACATAAAGCACGCCGCATATGACCCTTGGAGGAAACAGTTTAAAATCACGGCTGTAGAAAAAAATATTAATTTTAAAGTTTAGATATTGCTCTCATTTACGCCTTCCTGTGGCTCTTAGAGCACCTTTAACTCTAATGATGCAAACTGTAATGTTTTGTAAAACTCACCTAACGTGGACCAAATTATGTAAAAATATCTGGTGTGATACACTGGCACAACTTCCTTTTACAGTGATCTCTTAATTAGCCAAAAATTTTATTTTAAATTTTTAAGCATTTGTCAAAAATTTTAAAAAATTACAAATTCTACAAAAACGGTACAAAACAGAGCGTTAGTTGACAAATGTTTTCTAGAATTTCAAGCTGAATTCAAAAATGTAATAATATACCGGGTGTTCTATTTAAAATGGGAGTTAATAAAAAAATTGAAAAAAAACAAAAGAAACCCATTTTAGAAGTATTCTACTGGAAAATTACCTATCTCACATCAATGCACATTAAAAATGTAATAAAAATGTAAAGTTTGAAAAAGCCGTTTTCGAAAAAATAAAAAAAAAACTGAAAAACCACAAGAGTAAACACATACTTTCGGTTATGCGATTTTCTTCAAACGCTTGCTGTCGTATCTACATAGTACACAAAACTTGTATATAACGCCATACCTCTTTTCGTTTTTGAGATATTCTGTTCACAGACAGACACACAGCCACACACACAGACACACAGACAGACCAATAACAAAAAAATGTGTTTTGGGTTCAGGGGACTTTAAAACGTGAAGATCTGTTGAAAACTCAATTTCGAATTTTTGGGGTGAATCCAATATGTACTTCCTTTATTGTAAAAGGAAGTAATAAACAAGTGTCATGCGAAACTGGCAATTTTATACCCGCTGATAAACAGAAAGTCACATCTACACGTAGAATGCGCTACGTTAACCTACAAGTCAATACTAAGACCAATCTTAACTTACGCGTGCCCTGTGTGGAGTAATACATCCAAGACGCATCTAAGAAAACTCCAAGTGATACAAAATAAAATATCCGAATAGCAGTGAATGCACCTTGGCTTGTGCGAAACGAACAAATTCATAGAGAACTGGACATTCCAAGTATGTCTGACTATCTACATAAACTATGCAGTCAATTCTTTGATACTATCACCAAGTGCCCTAATGCATCGTATTACAACCTTGGCCAAAAGAACACACACCAAAGAATAAAAAGAAGACTCCCACAAGATTTGTTATTATAGTAATAAACAGTGATTAACAAATAACTAATTGTGCTTCAGTTTTAAATATTGTCGCTATATCATCTGAATCTGTAAGTGAAAGTTATATACTATAATTAAAAAAACAACTAATTGTGCTTTAGTTCTAACTATTGTATATCTAGATATTTTCTGAGGAGTTTAGCGATGTCCTCAATAGTTATTATTGTGCACATATAACAGAGTTATGTATAGCATATCTAATGCTGATCTGATTTGATTACAATAAAGAAAAGTATTAAAAACTTATTGAATAATGTTAATTGTGCATAAAATTATTAATTTTAAAATTTAGATATTCCCAAATATAATGAGGCGGTTAGACGAAAGACGACGTCGTCTGCATTGCGTAAAGAATCACGAGAAGGTTTGGATCATACTGCTAAAATACATGTCATCGACGAATCGTGTCATTTGGCATCTAAATCAGACATACCAGTCAATCTACGCTGCACGTATAAATTACGTGAAACATCATTTTGAAACGATTTCTCTAGTAGTTTTAGTGTTGAAAACACTTATAGGGAGCTGATTCGAGGTTTCGACCGTCACAAAATTCCGTCACGAAATCGTCAAGCTCAAGCATCACGCAGAGCGCGTATGTAGAGTGCAGTTGTGTATCAAACTTGAGTGAGTGAGTCACTTATATAGGCAACGTAAGCGAACAGCTGGTAAGCACAAAGCACAAAATATTATATTGGAAGTAGAATTGCCGTTCATTAGCATTAGCAAGCATAATATGGACGTTTACTACAAGTATGAAACGCCATGTGTCAAACCAAAGAATATAGATAGGGGAAGAAGGACAGCCTTATGGGTTATTAGCGTATTATTTAAAAGCTCCTCAGTTCTTGCCTGGCCCTCAAGCAGCCGCCGCCAGTACTAATGAACTCGTTCACGGCTACGGTCGGGGACGCATTTACAGATCCCTGTCGCATTTTTCCCAAGAACGCGTCTCAGCGTTGCCAGATTGCAAGGAAGTTACAGAGTTATGATTTTAACAGCTATTTGTATAAGAGCGAAATTGGCAATTTGATTTTGCGCTCAAAATATACACAAGATTTTATACAGAGTGGAGTAATTTTCGAGGTGCCACCATTGGCATCTCGGAAACGGTAAGAGATACAACTTCGGTCAAATGGGGAAAAAGGTGCACATTTATGAGGCCAATTTATTGACACTTCTGTTTTTCCGAAAAAAACGCATAGCCTACTTGTTATAATCGAAAAACTGAAACTGGTCGATTTTTTCAACCATGCATAACTTTTTTATTATTTCATATAATTTCAATTTTCAAAAAAGAGCTTGTAGGGAATTGTAGGCTCTACAGAATAGGCCTACTTTAATATTTTTCTGATTCGTAATTTTCGAGGTACAGCCCAAACTTACATTTTTTTAAATGGAATGGATATCAAAATTTTGCATCATTGGAAAGCTTATTTTTTTCCCTTTTCATTCATGTATGGTTTCACATACTTATTTTCACAAACTTTTAAAATATTTTATAAAACACTTTTTAATCTAGTGTGCCTTGACTGTGTTAGTTGTAAAAACAAATGAATAGTGTGCTCTGGTTGCTGTGTAACAAAACAAAAGACAATTTGCAGTGAAAACTTTCTAAACATACTGCAATAAGAAATAATAAGCTACTAACTACTCAAACTTTAATCATATGCTCAAAAGTTATTATTAGTGACTTTTATTTGATATTTTTTTCACAAATATTAAAGTTTGGCAAATGTTTTACGTTTTATGAAAATAGGTTTTTCGGTCAGTTCTATCGTAAATAAGTCAATAGTCATAGGTCGTTACCTACTTTCGATTAATTCTTCATTAGCATCGTTCCTTACTGATGTGCTTTCCTGATAAGACGTGTCCCATTCCTTAGGCTAATTAACAGGACAGCTTATAAGAAATTCTTCTGGAAATTCACATTCAGTTGTGCTGAAGTTTGTCTTCAGTGTTGTCGTATACTCTTTTGACGTTTCCTTTTCCGAAATTGATCACTCGAACGCTTAATCTTAATCATGGTTAATTCGTGCGTATATTTTGAATGTAAGCGAAATCGCAGAACCGACTGCGATTTAAGCTTTTTTCGTTTTCCTATAGAAAAAGAAAGACGCGATTTGTGGTTGATTAATTGTGGCAATCCACAGCTTTTCACGTTATCTGAAGAACAATTACGTGAAAGAACTGTGTGTGCCATGCATTTTTCCGAAAAGCAGTTTATGAATTCAAGAAAAAATAGGCTGAGTCATAATGCTGTTCCCTTAAATTACAAAACTGCCATGCAACCTGACCACGCAACATCGCCAGTGTCGCCCAAAGAACTCGCATTTAAAAAAGAGATCATGCCAAGGGTCTATGGTAAAGCGACGTCTAGTTCGGGCTCTTTTCATTTGGATGAAGATCATATTGCTTCGCCTATGCAATTAGATGCAGATACCATACCGGATTCGTCTATGATACAGGTTAGTTCCTTTAAAAATGCCCGTTCTGTATACAGTGTGGTGATAACGTCCCGCAGAAAATTCATTATTTTCTTATTTAATGTTTTTTGGGAAAACCCCGAAACACGTCATTTTATTTTTTAAAAAGACTCAATTTTCCCCCTTATTTTGATAGATCTTGAACAGAATCGCCTGGAGGCTGTGGAAATCAGGCGTCCGTTACGTTATTTTGCTGGTTCCATCCCTTATGTTAAGCGCAGAACTGAGACAGCAGTTTCCGCTTTAAGACAGCTTAGTCATGCCACTTAACGGGATGATAATTCGTCACTGTGTGAGATGCAGCCTCACATCCCTTAATTATTTATAGGCTTGGACCCACAGCGACGCAGTAAGTGAATCTAACAAGTAAATGCAGACTGGTTTATTACAAAAATAATTGTTCTATATATACAAACAAATTTGCTTAGATCATAGTAATATACAAAGTTCATTTCTAATAACAGGTGCAATGTATTATATTCAGTAGGTTAATTTACTAGTCTTGCAAAACAATACTCAGCGGTTTTGCTTCCGTGATATGATATGGACTCCATGAACTCGAGCGTCTTTTATGCTGAGCTGCGATTGTAGGCATTTAAACCTTGTCACGGCCTTGCGTAATTGTGTACGCGAAGCCGTGTAAAAATGCTGAGCGGCGACTGCGAGGTGTTTAAACTTGACTGTGAGTAGGTCGCCGCGCTTGCATAATGCAATATTGCGTTTTTGGTGGCTTTTAACTTTTAGAATGTTTCGTAAAATTTAAATGAATAATTATAAATTTATATCTGGTTAATCTGTTAAAGACAAGATTAAACATATTGCCAATTTTAAGCCACAAAAAAGCAAACCGATAAATTATATTGTTTCTTCGAGATTGAGCGTTTTGAGAGGATATTCTTCTGCCTGGGGTTGTGCGGGTGGTGGCTTCCTTCGTGTTATTCGTTGCCGAATGTAGTAGATAGCTCCTAGTAGGGCAGCGGTTCCCAAAAGGCTGCCTGTGACCCCAATAGACAGGTGAGAATGATGTCGGATGGCTTTCCAGGTGAAGTTTTTTATATGCTCCTGGAAATCTAACTGCGATGCTTGTAGGTCTTCGAAGTGGTCTGACTGAGTTAGTACAGGTTCCTCTGCGATTTCTGAAAATGAGTTTGTTGTGATTGGGTTGGTAATATTGATACTGATAGCCTTGGAGTATCCAGCCAGGATCTTGTATTTTCTGTTGTGCCTTGGGGTTAATGTATTCCTCGCAGTTTGGATGATGCAATCCGATGAAATTTGAATGACACCTGTAGTGTTGACGGTGACTTCTTCCCTGTTTCCACTACAAGTGATTGCTATGCGGGTTGGTTTACTGACTACAAATAGCCAGGTGTTTTCCATGTACAATTGTTTCCAAATAATGGACTGGATGCGATGTCTTCGTAGGAGACATTGACTGGTTTCTACTCGGTGATATATATCGTCAATGATGCAGTTTGGGTTGTTTTCAATTCCTTTAACTACCGTTGGACTGCAAACATAGGTAGTGGGAGAAATTTGTAGCTCTTCTTTGAATTCTTCATCTGTTTCGTGGAAGTACATTTGTAGGTTGTAATCCACAGCGAAGATTCCTTTCGGCACATCGATCATCCAGTAGGATCCATTGCTGATTTGGAGAGGAATTGGTGTCACTTTAATTAAGGAGTATTCCGTTTTTTCCACTATGATGAAATACCCTTGGACGTTGATGTAGATGTCGTCATGCCCAATGTCAACCTTTAGAATTGGCGTTGGTAATATCTCCAAATTTGGTGAAAGTTTACTGGTTGCATTAGCGAGGATCTGTTTAATTTGAGCAGGTGTTATTAGCTCGTACAGATTACCTTGCTGAAAGTGAACGTTTAAGATGTGAATATGGTAATTGCACAGTTCACTAATTACATTTGTGGCGACTTGGTACACACTGATGATGTGAATATTTAGTCGGTTGGAGTCGGTTGCTTTATACCATTTGTCCATGTTGTTAATGGCCCGGATTCCTTGGTTTAATTTTTCTTGGAAATGTTCCAGCTTCTTGTCGATTCGTTCTTCGGTTTCATTAAACCTGGAAAGTGCTGATAGCAAGAATTTGGATTGTTGACTGTCCATTTTTATTAGTTCCTGTTGATTCTTGTCTAGCCTGTCTATATCTTGATAGACTTCATCGTTGACTCCAAAAATTGATGTTAATACTGTGCCAAGGACTCCTCTTTTTTCTCGTCTTGTTATTATTTCTTCCATACCATCTCTAATCCATTCCATATGCTTTTTCTGTTCCAGAAGATGATGCACCAGTGTCTTGCATAATGTGTCTTCGGACAGTTCTTTTGCAGAGTCGCAGAGATTGTCGAATTTGTCTACCATGTCTGTGACTGTTTCGAAGTCTTCTTCGATCTTCCCCCTCTCGAACTGGATTTCGATCCGGAATGTTCCTCTCTCAATCTTCCCGTGTCCAATGTGTTCTACATAGTACCCGCTGTCTGGTTTTTGGATATTAAATTCTGCTTTACTTAATGTATTGGTGGTAAGAAGGGTAAAGATGAGTAACAGCAGTTTCCATTTGGACGCGACAGATTTCCTTGGTGCTGGGGATGATCGTGTCTGGATAATGTTAGTTGAAATTTTATCTTCTGCCTCTGGTTCCTGCGATTCCTCGGTAGTTGCTGGTAATGGAATGATGCTGCCTATGGATCGTTTTAGCTGATGTCCTCCTGATTTCTGGAGCGTCACTACTCGTACTGATCCATCGGCTGCTGGATGAGTTGCAGTGACTCTTGCTAAAGGCCACTTACTAGGATTGATACTATCTTCTTTGATTAACACTAAATCTCCAACTTTAGTGTTCTCCAAAGTTTCTTCCATTTGTTTCGTTGCTGTAATCCATGAAGGTAGTCCGAGCTCCATGATTTCCAAAAATCTTGCTTGATCTTTTGGATTATCCTCCAACGATTCGATAGATTTGAAGATATTGGAGTGTTGATTGGGTCTGGTGGCGATATGATTTCCCTCCCTATTAGGAAATGGCCTGGCGTCAGAGCAGTTGTGTCCTCAATATCGTTGCCTTGTGGACATAGAGGACGTGAGTTTAGGCAGGCCTCAATTTGGCAGAGAAGAGTTGTTAACTCTTCAAAGGTGAGAGTAGCGTGGCCAATAGTTCTCTTCAGATGATGCTTCATTGATTTTACCCCTGCTTCCCATATCCCTCCGAAGTGAGGGGCTATTGGAGGGATGAAGTGCCATTGGGTACCACCAGTTGCTAAGGTTTCTTGGACAACTGGGCCTTCAATTGTTTGGCGGGTTTCCTTGTCCAACACTTTTCTTGCGCCAACGAAGTTTGTTCCGTTGTCGCTGTATAGGTGTGCACAGCGTCCTCTTCGGGCAGTAAACCTCCTGAAGACTGCTAGGAAGCTGTTGGTTGTCATGTCGCTGACGGCCTCTAGGTGGATTGCCTTGGTTGATAGACAGACAAAAACAGCAATGTACCCTTTGTGCGAAGAATGCCCTCTTCCCTTGGATGTTCGGATCTGTATTGGGCCGGCGTAGTCCACTCCGGAATGGAAGAATGGAGGAGTTGAATTCACTCTGGTTGATGGAAGATTTCCCATCAGTTGCTGTGCTGCCTCTGCTTTGTATCGTAGACATCGGAAACACTTCTGGATGCTGGAGCTGACTGCTTTCTTCGCGTTGATGATCCAATATTTTCTTCGGATATATGAGAGAGTGAGTTGGGTGCCACCGTGCAGCGTGCGTAGATGCGCCTCTTGGATTATTAGTTTGGAAATATGACTGGAGTACGGGAGTATGATTGGGTGTTTTTCATTGAAGGACAAGGTGGAATTTTCTAATCTTCCTCCAACACGGATTATTCCATGCTGATCGATGAAGGGATTGAGGTTGGCAAGCTTGTTACTGGAACTCACATATTTGTTCTGCCGGAGTTGAGATCCTGTTGCCCTCAAAATAGGATCACTTCCTTGGATGACCTTAACGAGTAGGAGGATGGTGTCGTCCATTTCCTTCACTGATAGGCATCCTGATTGAGTGGGAAGTCGCTTACACTTGTTGATGAATCTTCGGCAATGTGACATGACTCGTACCATTCTTGTTAGAGAAGAAAAACGATGAACGACTTCGTTCTCGTCTTGATGAATGGTAGTTTGATGCACAGTGTAACTTCTTGCTTCTTCCTCGGTGGTTGCGGTGTCTGGTTGACACGGCCATGAACTCTTGTTAACTAGCCAGCTCGGTCCGTCCCACCATAGGAGATGATTCTTTAGTTTTTCTGGACTAGTGCCTCGGGAGATGACGTCTGCAGGATTCTCTTCGGATTTGACGTGGTTCCAATGTTGAGCCGGAATTAGATTGTTGATTTCGGCTACTCGATTCGCGACGAACGTCTTCCATCGTACCGGGTCTCCTTTTATCCATCCTAATGTAACCATGGAGTCGGTCCAGGCGAAGATAGACACCTTAGGAAGGTCTAATGCTGCAATTACCCTTTGAAGTAGATTGGAAAGGAGTACTGCTGCGCAGAGTTCCAGTCTTGGTAATGTCGTCTTGGCTCGGGCTGGTGCCACCTTGGATTTGGCGATTAATAAGGATACCTTGACTTGGCCGGATGATGTGGTGACTCTGGTATAAATCGCGGCCCCGAAAGCTCTTTCGGAGGCGTCACAGAATCCATGCAGCTCTACTAGAGATTCCCTTTTGATAAACAACCACCTTGGTAAGGTAATTTCTTCCACTGCCTTGAGTTGAGACCTGAGCGTCTCCCATTTGCCTTGGATATTTTCAGACACTGGGTCATCCCATTTGATATTTTCGAGCCATAGTTCTTGGATGAGTAGCTTGGCAGTGATGATGACGGGTGCTAACCATCCCAATGGGTCGAAAATTTTGGCAACTTCGGATAGTATGGTGCGTTTGGTGGATTCCTGTTGCTTAACGTCTACCTTAAAACAGAAAACATCTTCATATGGAGACCAGTGAATGCCCAAGGACTTTTTTACGCCGTCTTCACTTATTTCGAGGTATGTTTGTTCCTTTAACTCTTCTGGGAGTTCTTGAATGATGGCTGACTCATTACTGCACCATTTATGTAGAGTAAAGCCTCCACGCTTTAGTAAGGAAATGAGCTGACCTTGTTGTTGGATCGCTTCTTCCACAGTGTCGGCCCCAGAAAGCACGTCGTCCACGTAGAAATCTTTCTTCACTGCTTCTGAAGCTAATGGAAATGAGACCTTTTCGTCCTGTGCGAGTTGATGCAAGGTTCGAATGGCAAGATAGGGAGCTGATGCGGTTCCATAAGTGACGGTGCACAGCTTATATTCCCTGATTGGCTGTGATTTGTCGAATCTCCATAGGACTCTTTGGTACTCCTGGTCTTGGTTGTTCATTCTGATTTGTCGGTACATTTTTTCAATGTCTGCAGAAAAAACAATCCTGTGTGTCCTCCATCGAAGTAGAATGTCGACCAGTTCTTGCTGAAGTTTAGGTCCAGCGTACATCATCTCATTTAAGGATTTTCCGTGAGAGGCCTTGCTAGAGGCATCGAAAACGACACGAAGCCTGGTTGATGAACTTGCTTCTCGGATGACGCCATGGTGGGGAATGTAATACTTGCCGTTATTCTCATCTTCCCTTGCCACCTTTTCCATATGTCCTAAATCCAAGTATTCTTGCATGAATTTCTTGTATTGGACTGCTAGATCTTGATCTTGTCCTAATTTCTTCTCCAGATGTATGAATCGTGCCAATGCTGAGGGTTTGGACCTTCCCATGTGTACTGGAGTTTGTTTGAATGGAATCCTTACTACGTATCTTCCATCTACGTCTCGCTGGACTGTGTCTGTGAATTTATTTTCACATACTTGATCATCTGGGGAAAGTTTCCTTTGAGGAGAAGCCTCTTCAATGTTCCAGAATTTCTGCAACTGCTCATCCTCTTCAATTTTGGCAACCATGGTGTTGACCTTAAGGCTGGTGGGAGGTCGTCTTCCCATGGTTCCTGATAAGATCCATCCCAATTCGGTATTCTGTCCTAGGATGCCATCTTTGGATTTCTTGATTCCTTCGAGAATTATTTGGGAATATTCTTCAGCGCCTAGAAGTATATCTATGGGGCCAGGTCGGTTGAAGGTTGGATCGGCGATGAAGACATGTTTCCAGGCATCCATTTTTATGTTCGGAATGGGTGATGAAGGCATGGTTTTTGTAAGTTTGGGAAGTACCAGTAAAGTAACAGGTAAGGAAAATTTACTTGGAAATCTTGGCGTAATCAAACCTGTGATTTTCCATTTTGCGACTTTTGTTTCGCTGTTCCCAATTCCGGAGATTTCTGCTCGAACCTTGGTCCTGGGTAACGCTAATAATTCGGCTGCGGCTTCGGTGATGAAGGAACCTTGAGACCCTGGATCTATCAAGACCCTCAAGAGATGAGTCATCCCGGATGCTGCCTTAACTTGAACCGTTGCTGTGGCCAGTAGCACTTGGCTCTTCTTTGCGCCTAGGTTGGCGGCAATGATTGTGGGTTTTGGCTTCTTCTCTGGAGCGTTGGAGGTCTGCATGGCTGCTGCGTGAGAAAACGTCTTCATCTTCGGAGCAGGTATCGGCTTTGATGGCGGCTGTGCCTTGTGAAGCAGAGTATGGTGTGGAAAGCGGCAGATTTTGCAGTTATAATACGAACGACATTGTATATTAGAATCGTGTCGCAAACATCGAAAGCACAATCGGTAGGTTCTTACCACTTCTTGCTTTTCGTGGGTGGAGAGCCTCTGGAATTGGCCACAGTTATCGATGTAATGGTCCCCATTGCACATCTTGCAGTTGAGATATCCGGCAGCGTAATTTTTCTGTGGCTTGTCCTGAGTTGGTTTTCGAACTCCATCAATGGATTCCAAGGATTGGAACCGCATTTGTAAGAAGGCCATTAGAGTTTGGTGATCCTGAACTTCATTTGGGCACTGAAGCGACTGCTCATATAATTTGTTAGTTTCAGGATCCCATTTTCGAGTAATAACTCGGTTAATCCACGGACCCCAGCTGTCGGTGGAAATGCCCAAATTTTTGATTGCTTCCACACATTCCTTAGTGGAGTCATGCAATCTTTTCAACCCTTGGGCTGATTCCTTGGAGAGGACCGGCTGATCGAAGATGGTGTCTAGCAATTTGGTTAGAATAAGGCGATTATTTTGATACCTTTGTTGCAGCAAATTCCAAGCGGTGTTGTAGTTGGCTTGAGTCACTGCGAGATGCTGGATTAGTCGGCTGGGCTCTCCCTTGACATGCGTTTTTAAATACTGCATTTTGATGACATCATCCATGTTTTGGTTGTCATCTACTAATTTGGTGAATAGGTCCTTAAAAGTGGCCCATTCCTCATAATTTCCCTCGTATATGGGGATTTTAACTTGAGGAAGCGAGATGGCTGATGCTTGCTCGTTCCTTGTTGGTGCTTGTAACAAATTAATTAAATTTCGGTACCTGTCTTTCAACGTAGTAAATTCAGGACTGAAGTGCGTCTGGTTTGAATCCATCTCGTTAGACATGACTTCTTCGTCCATCTCGATCACCCGGTCCCATTCTTCCTTTAATTCCCTCTTTGTGATGGCGGGCCTTCCGAGTGCTTGTTCCAGTTCGGCGTCGTCCAAAGATTGCTTAAAATTCTGCATCCGAATCTGCAGTTTTCGGATACGAACCTTTTGCTCGGGATTTACAACTGTTTCCTCTCGCCTCCTAGTTTCAGAGGGGTCGGGATTTTCAGTTGCCTTTAAACAGCTCTGCAAATAACTTTTTGCTTCGCAGTAGATGGCTTTAATTTGTTCGTAATACCCTGTGGTAAAATAATTATGTGTAGGAATACTTAGCTGCACCATTTTGGCGTGATTTTTGGTCACGGCGTTCCAAGTTTCGTCCAGCGTCTTGTTTCGGCTGGCGATGTAAGCTTCTGTTTTTCGGCTGGCAGGGTCCTTTTTGCTGTTAGAAAATACCTGCGTGATCTTCTGGCCGAGTTCTTCTTGGGCGACAGCTAGCTGATTGAATTCCTCCATATTGTTTGCCATTTTCGGGGAACCGGGTGGGTTGGTAGATGTTGTTTTCTTCTCGGGATGTACCTCTTCTTAGTTGTAGACAGATCCGGCTCGAAGGACCATGAACAGAATCGCCTGGAGGCTGTGGAAATCAGGCGTCCGTTACGTTATTTTGCTGGTTCCATCCCTTATGTTAAGCGCAGAACTGAGACAGCAGTTTCCGCTTTAAGACAGCTTAGATGCCACTTAACGGGATGATAATTCGTCACTGTGTGAGATGCAGCCTCACATCCCTTAATTATTTATAGGCTTGGACCCACAGCGACGCAGTAAGTGAATCTAACAAGTAAATGCAGACTGGTTTATTACAAAAATAATTGTTCTATATATACAAACAAATTTGCTTAGATCATAGTAATATACAAAGTTCATTTCTAATAACAGGTGCAATGTATTATATTCAGTAGGTTAATTTACTAGTCTTGCAAAACAATACTCAGCGGTTTTGCTTCCGTGATATGATATGGACTCCATGAACTCGAGCGTCTTTTATGCTGAGCTGCGATTGTAGGCATTTAAACCTTGTCACGGCCTTGCGTAATTGTGTACGCGAAGCCGTGTAAAAATGCTGAGCGGCGACTGCGAGGTGTTTAAACTTGACTGTGAGTAGGTCGCCGCGCTTGCATAATGCAATATTGCGTTTTTGGTGGCTTTTAACTTTTAGAATGTTTCGTAAAATTTAAATGAAAAATTATAAATTTATATCTGGTTAATCTGTTAAAGACAAGATTAAACAATCTCCTCACCAGTTAAATGATGATGTAAAAAAATTAGTGCCCCTCGTAGGTAACAATTGTTTTGAGAAAAATACACATGAAGTTCAAACAATTCAGAATTTATTTTTAATGAAAATAAGAGCTATGACAAAAACTACCTAATTTTGATTTTAAAACATTTACCACTGTTTCACAAATGTGTCAAAGTCAACAATTTAACGTTTCTAAGGAAACAGATGTAGTGCTTTATTTTAATTAAAAAAAAATCTGAATTTTTGAACTTTATGTGTATTTTTCTCAAAAAATTGTTATGTGGGGTACTAATGTTATATATCACCATTTAACTGGCGAGATCTATCAACATAAGGGGGGAAAATGGGATTTCCATTTGAAAAAATTAATAATGACGTCATAGCGCAGAAACAAAAGCCTCCCTTACCCTTCTATTTTTGAAAAATTTATTGTTTATTCTAATTGTCGTTACTATTTTGCTTCAAAGAATCAGAAAATAAAAAAATCGAATTTTTATGCCATACAAAATATGATTTTCAGGGACTTCGAAAATTTCACCTAACCATGTTAGGAGGCGGGGTTTTACGATAGCGCTCAAGCAGCCGTTTTGAGGAAAACAACTATACTGTTAAATGCAAAAGAAAATATGAACAATTTCCAGTATGGGAAAGTCTATGGACGGTGCCATGTCCACTTTTTAAAGAATAAAATTGACGTGTCAGGGTTTTCCCAAAAAACATTAAATAACAAAATTATTAATTTTGTGTAGAACTTTATCACCACACTGTATAATAAAATTTTTAAATTTTCCATCGATAGTAGGTTAACACGATGTCCGATTATAGGGGCTTAAATCTTATAGTTTCCCCAAATTTGTTGCTCGATCTTCGTGTAGGTACTAATTAAATAAGGTATAATTAGTTAAAATTTCTTTTAAAGTTTTATTAATTAAATCAAAACTAAATCCCAAGCAGTAAGTATACAGGGTGATCAATTTTCACTTCTTTAGGAGTTTTTATTCAATAACACAAAATGAACAAAAGTTGGCAGTTTCATAAAATACAGAAAAATTATTGACGTTTTGAATTCTCTGATAAATTGTGTAGAAATATGTAGGCAAAACAATGAGCTTGTAAAGCATTTTAAGCCTACAGCATGAAAATCTTTTCTGTTATTAGTATGTTTTATTTTTAAAAACCATATTTCAACAGGCCATGTTAGAAATGCCAACACCTACCAAAACAAGAAAGCGCCGTAGTTCTGCTGTGCTACATCAAAAAATTGCAAAACTGTGAAGATAAGTGGCGGCAAAAAATTCACAAATTTACCGTATGAAGAAGCAATGTGCACGAAAGGGGGCTAATTTAGATGCACTGGGCTTGAAACCAAAAACCGTTCGCGTCTTTGTAAATATGCAACTTTCTCACAAATCTAAACAACCTTGGACAGAAGCTGAAAAAGAATTGACCTTAAATATGTACCACAAATCTCCAGCCCTCCTCTACTTTTTTATGAGAGAAAAATTAAAATTTACTATGCCCTCCAAATCTACAATAGTTTCATGGTTACGGTTAAACCAACTTAATACAGGCACCAGTACGGAACTAATGAAAAAACTGGCTGTTAAAGTTAACAGCATGACCGATGATGAAAAACAGTGTGTCGTATTACTTGACGAAATGCATTTAAAGAAAGGTCTAGAATATAATCCACGCCAAGATATGATTGAAGGTTTCGAAGATTTAGGACATCTTGGACGGAAAAGCAAAATCGCTAGTCATGCACTAGTGTTTATGGCAAGAGGACTTATTCACAAATGGAAGATTCCTGTCAGCTTTTATGTTTCTTCAGGTACCATTAAACATGGAGAGCTATCTTCCCTCATTATTAAAAACATCGAAGAGTTACAAAGAATAGGACTTAAAGTGCGTGCTGTTACTAGTGACCAAGCTGCTACAAATAGAGCTGCATTTTTAAATCTAGGAGTTACTGCAGAACAGCCGTATTTTTTTGTCTGCGACGCAAAAATTTTTGCAATATATGACGTACTGCACTTGATAAAAAGCGTACGGAATAATCTTCTATCAAAGGATTTTTACGTGGAGGGCAAGAAAATTTCTTGGAAAGATATCGAAGAGGCATACAAAATAGATAAATCTTCTTGTACTGTTCGAGCAGCTGTAAAAATCACGGATGCCCACATCTACCCCAATACTTTCCAGCGAATGAGGGTTAAATTTGCAACGCAAGTGTTTTCCAACACCATGAGTGCTACGATAAGAACTGCTGTTGGAACGGGCGAGTTAAAAAGCACCAGCGCTCTGGATACTGCAGAATTCGTACAGAAAATTAACTATTTATTTGATTGCTTAAACAGTCGAATGCTGAAAGACCGTAACCCATATGCATGTGCTCTATCCGTCAACGTACCGCGTACTGAAAATAATTTGAAAGAGTATTTGCAGTGGGTTAAGACTTGGCAAACATATACATCTAATAACAAGGTGAACCAAGGTGTTTATTGTTTTAAGGGACTTATTTTAACCATGCAGTAAGTTATGGAGCTATGGGAAGACTTAAAACAAGAAGGGTATCATTTCCTCCTGACCAGCAGACTAAACCAAGATCCTCTAGAAAATCTTTTCGCGGTCCTGAGGTATAGGGGAGGCAATTCTTCGAACCCCACAGTAAAATCTTTCCGCCAAGCACTACAGTTCAACATGCTGGTTAAATTGCAGCATCCTACAGAGAGCTCCAACTGCGAAGTTGATGAAGATGCTGTTGTCAACATGGCGAATGTTGAAGTGTAAGAAATGTATATCTTTATTTCAAAATATTTTAATTTAAACTGGCGTTAATGGATCTGACTCAAATTTCCTATAATCTGTCTTTAAAAAAAACTAATTAAACCCGTAAAAGGTTGGGGCAAATTGGGGTTCAATCCCTAACAATAGGTACCTAACTCTTTATTAACAAATTATTATTTATATCGCCCAAAAATTATGTCAAATGCAAGTAATAATAATTTATTTAAAAATAGCTATTTGTCATAATTTTTGAGCGACTTAAGTATAATAATAATAATAAATGTCGTTTATTGAGCAAAAATAAATGAAATTGTTATTTTACAATATACTTGAATTATGAATACATAAGTTGCTCAAAGGGGCAAAGTTCAGGCGTGCTAATCGAATAGCATACTGTTCTACCACTTAACCCCAAGGTAAATAAAGAAAACAGATAATTTGTTAAAAAAGGTATATTGTTGGGTATTGAACCCCAACCCTCGATTAGTTTGCAGCTCCTTAACCACATAAGTTCTTTTTCGTTTCTACTCTAATTTACGTTTAAAGTGCAGTAATTTAAACTAGAGTATAAATTATTAAATAATTGTGAGTTTTCTGTGAAAACCGCCCCGATTCATTTTTTCAAATAACAGATTGTACAGGACTTGGGTCAGATCCCTAATCACCAAATTAAATTTTTGCATACATTTCTGAAAGATAATTTAATGTCGATAATAAATGTTCGAATAATATTGTCTTATTCTTTGCTGAGACTATACATAGAGAGATCGCCAACTTAAATGTGCCTAAATAGATATTTTTTAATGCATCAAGTAAATGAGATATTCAAGGCGTACTGTTTTAGTAGCCGTACTGTACTCTATACGTATCAACTTCACAAGATACAATATTATGTTTGTTTTTATTTGCTTTTTAAAATAGATCACTGTAAACTATATTAATCGTCAACATTACTTGAACAATAATTTCCTCTCGTATTAAAATTTTTAAATAAAATCCGTATATTGTTTATTAATTTTTTTTTTATTATTTGTACATAGCTAATTCTATATTCATTATAGAATTTTGTGAGAATAAAGTGGGGACAATCCGTATTCCGTATAATCTTGCGCTCATCGATGAACTTTTTGTTGAAATTATATTAGAAACCTCTTATGTAATTTTTATAGGTACCTAGCTACCTATTAAATGTTTAAAAGTGTTGCATGTGAAACTTATAAAACCTATATTTTACTTGGTACCAGTTCATCCGATTGACAACAAATGTTTTAAATAATAACAAAACAAACCAAAGAATATACACCTATATTTAATATTCTTTGTAACTAACTTAACTTAGATGTAAGCAGAATCAAACTACTTAAATATTCTTTGGCAGAATACAAGTTTATTTCGGGTAGGTACAACCATTGTAAAACTATTGGAATTGTAGAGAGAAAGTTCTTGCAACACTGTTATAGCTCAAGAATGCTAATGACGCATTTACATGCTGAATGCCACTGATAAGGTAAGCACTTTGACGCTAGGAGCTCTCAGCGGCATTTTCGAACAAAAAATTATATATTTAACCAAGTAAATAGTTATGCAACCCAAATCACAGCATATACGTTATAGCCCATAACGCTGTCCTTCTTCCCCTATCTATATTCTTTGGTCAAACTTAAATTCAAATTATAGTTTTTGTTCCGAAATATTGTTTTCGTATCAAATTTCATGTCGCGGTCGCGGCGACGGTAATCAGAAGATAAACAATTTCAACTGCAGACGGCGTTTAGCGTGAACACGAAAATTTTTGTGTTATGAATATAGGGCTATTCGAAACAGAGAATACCTGTAATTCTAAATAGTGAACAACTTTTCTGCTGATGATGTAATTGATATTTTAAATACCCAAACA
Organism: Agriotes lineatus; assembly: GCA_940337035.1. NCBI lineage: Eukaryota > Metazoa > Arthropoda > Insecta > Coleoptera > Elateridae > Agriotes > Agriotes lineatus. Next base: position 45,818 of record CALNHX010009831.1, read on the forward strand.
TGCCGGACGTTAATTGATGTTATGAATATAGGCGTGCGCCGGTCCTTTTTCTTGTTAC
>CALNHX010009832.1:0-45873 GCA_940337035.1 Agriotes lineatus
CATCTCCGTCTAAAAGTAACTTTTGCAAACCCATACGATACGAAAGGTGTTTCTGAATGTGTACTGGGAAAATGTTCAAAACGTTTATTTTATACAAATTTTTATTTTTAAAATTAATATCAAACTCTATTCGAATTTTATAAAAATGTAGAATAAAAAAAATAGCTGGACTGAGAACAGTTTCTACCCAAAATACCGATGGGGCCATAATTATACAGGTTCCCTAAAATTGTACGGAACATGGCAATTCCATGAGTTGGAAAAGCTTCAAATTTGCCATAAGTGTAACCGAAATAGAAAATGCAATAATTACTTTGGTAGCTAGGCAACAAGTAGCTATTGCACCTACTTGTTGCGTAGCTACCTAAGTAATTATTGCATTTTCTATTTCGATTACTAGTATGCCAAATAGTATTTGAACTTGTTCTCTGAATGTCATTTTTTTAACCTTTTCCAACTCATGGAATTGCCACGTTCCGTAGAACTTTAGGCAACCTGTATATAACAGCAATAAGCATGAAGCATGAATAAAAACAGAATTCAATGCTTGAAGTAGAAAGAGAAGAACATACAAACAAATATTTGAGTAGGCTTGATGCTCATTTTAATTATGGTATATGTCAACTAAATGTGTCTACTAAAATAACTTATCTACGACCACTACTAAAAGTAGGCCTTTTAAAGCTAGCTTGTTTCACTAAAAGTGACGTTTTATAGTTTACCGTGGTTAAAGAAATCAGCTGTTTACTTTTAGCCCATGTACTAAAAGTGAAGTGAGGTTATAAAACTACAATTTCGAACTGGAAGTGAAGTTGTAAAGTTATTCTAGTTGCTTCTTGCGTTACAGGTAAAGTGTTATGTAATGAATACAGTCAGATGTGGAGTATTAATAATTACATTTCGTAACTGATCTTGACAGTACTGGCCTCGCAAACAATCGCCCGCGCGGCGTGGCCTACTGTTTATTATGACATAAATTAGAAGTGTCGTAGATGCAAACCTTTGTTAAATCTATACTTATGGATTAATAACAGTAAAATTAATGTCGTAGATAAAATATTGTATGCAACGCGTGCTAAAGGTCGTTTATGCACGAGACATGTTATGAAACTCAGCCTTCGGCTTCGTTTCATAATTTTCATGTCTCGTGCATAAACGTCGACTTTTAGCACTTGTTGCATAAATAGCTATTTTGAACGGTTATCTCTTTCTTACTCAAGTATTATGTGCTTTTGCTCGTGCTATCTCATTGCTGTTATACATAATTATGGTCCCATCGGTATACAACGTTGTTTATATCATTTTGTTATTTTCTTTGCCTTAAGATTGTTTCTTAATATGTATGTATGTATTATTATTAATGTTCTCCAAGTTAATGTTAAGTTCATTTTGCAAAAATGGAAACTAATTGGAAAATAATGTACAAACAATATAAATCATTCCAATCTCCAGAGTCAGAGCCATTACAATTGTTTTTTGTAAGTTCTGACAGGTGCAATTTATTGCTTATTGTTTATTTCCATAAACTTCGGCAGTCAATGTTTCTTCCCGATAAACTATTAATTTACCTGGGTGACTGCTTATTCAGTGTTACATTTAAATTGTTATTTTACATAAACTATTCCAGTACATTTATACAGCGTGAGTACTAACCTGCTAACCTCGAATTCGACATAGATTTATAGTAACCAGAAAGTTGGGGTGATACACCTACGAGAAACATAAAAGCAAAAAATTACTAGAATTTAATTCAAAATTTTCCGCTCTTTCCCCACTTTTTAGTACTCACGCTGTACGTAGTTTATTTATTAATATAACATTTTTATGTTAGTAAAAGTTAGCTTAGCTTTCTAAATATTACAAATTTGATAAATACCCAGGTAAATACCCATTTATAAATACCCTATCCACTGGGTATTTACCCGACCCACATTACTAGTCTACCCAAGCGGACGTAAAAAGTTGTACATTCCAATCGAATACCTTTGAATAGTATTTTTACAGTAACTTCGGCATTTTTTAAAGTTGCCTGCGCTCCTATTTTGATATGACAATGAGGCATATGGTTTACTTATATAATTTTTGTTAATTTTTCGATTAACAATTGACTTTCCTCTTTTTGAAAAATTCTAAGTCAATAACGTCAGGATGAACTATTTTCGTGATAACAATTTTGGGAATTTTAAATTTTCACTCCACTTCCGGTACCGTAACACGCATTTCTTGGGGCGAACGCTTGTCAAGCGAACTTAGCCTGAAAATCGTCATCAATCGCAAAAAGATGCGGTATAATGGTTTGGTGAATTGCTACACCTATCTGATTGACTCAGGACTTGACGGTATTCTGGAAATATACGATACATAAAACAGAATTTCATCAATAAGCTGTGATTTGCATTTTTGCATTGCTTTCGAATACGCTGTTTCTATAATTTTTTAATCTTTATTGAAAGCAACTTATTCAAACATACACTATTTAAGTACAATACGAGTCGATTGGTTATCACTACTTCACGTAAGTGTATATAATGTTTTAAGATCCTTCAAATAGATATAGATAATAATTAAATTGAGGAACAATAATGTTAAAAATTCATGTGTAACGCATTATCACAATCTTAACTTAAAAACAAAGAATGTATCCCTTTATTATTACATGCGTGGTGGGCTGGTGGGTTAGTGAAAGAAACGGGAAGTAGTCGCTGAATTAAAAATAGTTAACAAAATTTCATCATATGCTGTAGGATGTAATTAAGAGAGCATTGCAATAGCTGAAAACAATATTTTTAAGATAGTTAAAAATGCAAAGTAAAGCTACTTAGGATCGACTACATTTTACAAAGATTAGAAGAAACTTATTGAAATGGATAGATATCGTAAGATATCGTAAAAATATGTAATAAAACATGATGACCAGTGAAGTAAAGGAAAAATATCTTGATTTAAAAAAATATTTCAAAAGGAGCAGATACAGAATGATTGAAGTGTCCAACAAGATACCAGATTTGCAGATAACCAGACCAACTGAAACGTGGAAACGATGCCGCTCGCTGTTAGAACAAAATCGTAGTTAGTAAATTAAGAACACACAAAGAATCAATAATTTAAGGATACGGATTTAGGAAGAATAAAGCAGAAAGAGATGTGACACCAAATAAATGCATTGATGTATCCCGTATATAAAGTCTCTTTTTTAAATCAGCTGTCAGTGTCGAAACTTTATAAAAAACCAGACTGTGTAACCCTAAATTCTGTACTTACCTACCAACTGTATAACAGTTTTCTCCATGTCAAAATTGAGGTTAAGCCGGGGTCGGTAGCTCAGTGATAAGCATCCTGGCTACTGATCGTAGGGTCGCGAGTTCGATTCCCGGCCCCGGTAAGGTTTTCAAAAACAAAAAATGCAGATGAAAGCCTCTCCAGAATGCCATCATTCGAAAGTGATGTAAAACCGTGGGTCCCATGTTACTCCGATGTGTAGCATGTAAAAGATCAAAGATGTTGGAACTCCTTAGTCTCGACAAAAGTGGGACTTTGACCATATGACCAAAGCAGTCTGTGTCTAAAGTACCTGGTACTCTGCATGCCTAGACCTTGTCCATTAACAAACAAACAAACAAAATTGAGGTTATGTCTGTCTACCGTAATTGAAATGTGGAACGTGCATGACCTTGAACGGCTCGACGCTGCCAACCTACATTGTGAAATGCACTATTTGCTACTTTCAATTCCTCATACCAACTTGACGACACTTTGACAGCTGATTTAAAAAAATAGACTTTGTACGAACTTAGCACATACATTGTTTTTCTAAGCATTACTCTCATTATTTACGAATACGGCAAAGATAGTATTACATTAGCACTTCTCTCGGTTTTTGGGAATAGATATGATTAGCGCTTTATGTAACTGTAGAAAACGGTGACCCTAATGATAAATCCCTAGATCAAATGAAGATACTATCAGTAAACAGTAAAGATAACTGAATTATATTGAGTGACGTTAAGGACATAAATTACATATAATTTAAGAAAAATTTTAAGATTTGGTCAAGTTTATAGATAAAGTTTTGTGCATCCATAAGCGTATGATAGATTTCCTTTATCTTATGTGCAAGATGTACACTTATTTGTTTATTGCAGCGAGCAGCCGAGACTTTAGGAATTAGTATTTTTACTATTAAAAGACTGTTACGGTGTAAAATCGCCTTTAGCTGTAGTGTTCGCATTTCGTGCATCGCGTTACCTACTCACCTGGAGTATTTTGGATTTTAACATCACTTTGGAGTTGCGCGTCGTGTGACGCTTGGCCTTTCCGTTTCATGCTGTAATATAGCCCAGATCGCTGCGGTTCGTCGCTTCTCAGAGCCTTGAGTGTTTGAACTGATCTGCTCATGTTTGAGTTGATGATATATTATATATTATCCCATTTCGACGGTGTAGCAACGTTTTACGAGTTTTTGTCTTCTGTGCCATTTCGGCCAGTTTGGCTAGAATACGGCATTTGTTGGCCCGACTCGAGCCATTAGTATCGAGTCAAAAGTGCATAGTCAGTTTTCCCCGACTGAATACCCTCTGTGTGACCGCTTGAGCGCTCTTTATGTGTCGGCGACTCCATTATATCGACGTGACCTTCACCAAGTAACTATCTTATGCAGGTGATTGTGCCTAGAGCTATGTTCTTTTCCTGAAAATCATTTGTGGGAGCTGCGGGGGAAGTTTCACTTTTGCAAGTTGACCATTACGTAAATGTGTGTGTGGCTTTTTGCGTGCATTACTGACTTCTGCTCGAATGATGCACTTCACGCCCCAGTGCATATTACTTTGAAGTTCGCCGTTGAGACATTTAGAGCTACGCGAATTGCTAGCCGATTCGATAGAATTCCTTCAAAATTCATTGAAAGTTGCCGTTGGTTTTGTGTGTTTAGTTTTTAACGTTAACCTTTTTATGCACTCTGTTTGTTGATTACACGTAAGTCTGTAGTTTTACATTTGATCGTTCATTGTTTCTAATAATTAGGCTAGTACCATTAATTTACCTTGTTGTGTTTTGGGTACATCCGGAATACTACAAGAATTACATGTAAATAACCTCTGTATTGGCCATATGAACACATTTTTGTAAAGAGAGTTGTTGGTGCCTTCAGTATTTATTTGTATTTTAGTAATTTTGTAAAGAACTGCGCGCCGTCTCCACTATTTAGCACGGTCAAGGAGAAACCAACTAGTTTTATCTACTCCTATTACGAAAAGATATTGAAAACTGCAGACCTACCAGATATTCTAAACTGGGCAGCAAAAAATGGATGAAATAAATTTTAGTCCTATGTGTCCATGAAAGTGTCTTTGATTTATCCATACCAGTAATTGAATGTATTGCATTTAGAAACTGCCAATACTACCACTTGGTAGTTCTGGGTTAATCACAGACGTAATCTCAATTTGCAATGCCTGCTATATTCTGAAAATTATTTATTTCCCCGCTATAGTGAAAGTAAGGCGTATGATGTTTATTTGATTAATTGTAGAAATTCTATTCTTTATATTTATTTCAGAAAAATATGTTACCCTCAATTCTTTAAACGATGAAAAAGTATCATCTTCTAAGAATCTAAGAGGCAAAATCAGTTTACACTGTTCTGCATAATACTGCATTTAACCAATATGTTTCAATCTTTAATTTCAAAATAAAACCAATTGACTTAGAGACTACTTGAGCAGATTCGGCCGACAAACATGCAGTGGAGACTGCTGGCTTCTAGTACAAAATGGAATTACTTAATTAGGACGACAATGGGCCTTTCTATACGACGAATTTTCTCAGTTACTGACGGGAAAGCATAAATTCAAAAAATGGTAACCAGTCACTAGACCACTTGAAATAAAGATAACATAGTCCAAATCAAGCAGGGTGCAGTAATCAATAACACATACTGTAATAGCATCAAATATAATTGACCAGCTATACGAAGTACAAATAGTAGTATAAACATGCAAGCTACAATTATATATGAATGGTGCAGTTACTATATTACATATTCTTTCCGATATCACAGATCATAAACAAATTGTACCAGCAGTCTAACGCCAAAGAATTTGGTAGCTTGAAACAGCTAGAAACACTTCTAAATGAATATCATTATTTTGTAGCCAATACTAACACTCACTGGACCCACTGGAGGGAAGTCTTAGCGCAAAAAGCAATGAAAAGTTGAACAAGGTAAATATTAGCAGATCGGAAGGATCCGGCCTCCGAGAGAGTTTGTTCCTTAGCTCAAAACTCCAGTCAGACATCCGCGAGAACAGCACCAGGTACCATAGATCCAACTCACAAGTCTTTTGATGCCGGGGCACATGGGTTGCTCTCAACCAGTATCAAAAGGACAGAGGGCACCCAAAGTTACAGCGAGCGTTCGCGTGCAAGGTTAAGTTATAACAAGGTGGGCGGAAAGATACGCCAACAGAAATGCAAGAGATGTAGGCCGCAATTCTATTATACGGGAGGTTTACTATACTGGAATTTTACTATTTCAGAATTGCTCGTTACCTTAACGACAAGGGCTAAATTATTCCCCAGGTAAATCAGTGCCAAAAGCCCCTCACAATCGGGTGTACAGACCAAACTCGCATAGCACGAGGCAAACTGAATTATTTGACCAAAGCAGGTACGTTAGCGACAGCAGACAGTAACAGGTAGATACAGAAACAAGGAGCCGCTCTCAACCAAGCACCCATATAAGAAACTTTCCATTATCTCAAATCCCACCACAAAAACTGCGCGAAACAATGAACAATGATCAAAAGTCATAACTGGACCAATAGACGAGCCATAAGAATACACGGCTTTTGAACAGTAACAAACTTTTTATTTCGAATAATTCTTCTAAGCAACATCTTCAAAAATAGAGTAGTTTACTCTTTAGCAGAATTGTTATTTTTTTTATATAGTCTGTATAATGTCAGATAGTTTTGGAATTTTATAAGCTCATGAATACTTTTTTTTCAAAATAGATGAGTTACAAAGTTTCCAATATGTAGAGAACTTTATGAGACATGTGTATCGGGTGATCAAATAAATTTACGCTCTTGGGTTCTGTTGCTCCATATAAACATCATTGAGCCACAGCACACTAGAGAAAATTTATTTTATTATGCGATATTTATTAGGGAAGATGGTTATTATTTCGATAACAGAATCATTGAAAAAATGCATTCCATTTCAGCTTCCACAGTCTCGGCAGTATCCTTATATCTCGGTATTTCAGTAATCAAATTGCAAGATTGAGTTTGTACATTGCTATAAGGTAGCTGCCTCAGTATAGATTTTACCATTTTCTTCATGATCTCCTTCCCTCTCATTGATCCCGCTCTGATTTATGAATGACTCAATTTCTCCTATATGCTTATTATCCAGCTATTCACTATTTGCCGTAAAACTATTTACTATTATACCATCCTGTATATCAATGCAGCCTTCTTTTATAACTTCGGCGACGGCTCTTTTGGCTCCACAACGATTCAATTCATTTAAATTATCCTTGCGGCCATCATTTGGGTCTATTCAAGATTTACTTAAATTATTTGTATGGATGCCTTTTTGCTTTTCAGCTATCTATGTATCTTTTCTATTCGCTGAATTACATCTATTCCCACAACAAAATCTACAATCAAGGCAGTTACTATAAAAATTCTAATATTAGTTATATTTATATTTATTTATCATAATTTGAATGATTACCATTTTATTTGTAATAGATATTTTACACTTAGTTGTTAACAATAAATCTATCTTGTCAACTTTAATCATCTTCCCTCGTAAAACGTCTAAATATTTATTGACTATGTCTTGTTTTACTAAAGTAGCAAATTAATAACAGCAAAATCATTAGTATTTCCAAATGTAATTTTAATAAATACTGATTGTGGATGTTCTCTTTATTCTAATAAAATGATTATAGTTGCTTATAGTTACACTAAAACATGCATGTTTCTATTTACATTTATACAAACCGAGTTTATTTTTGTTAGTATTTTGCTAATATAATGCTGTATCATATCTTAGCACTATTTTTCAATATCTTCTCATCTGCAGCTAGTCTTATATTATGATTTAGTTCCTTCATTTTGTGTCTAATTTACGCTTAACTTTCTTAGGTGTTTCTCCCAATATACTTCTTTACTTTCAGTTTTAGATGATCAACTTTCAATTGTAATCTTTATGTAATTTTATTGATTTTCCCCTTTAAAGTTTCCACCAAATCCTATGTACTGATATGGATGCTCTCTAATGACTGGATTGATTAATTATTTAATTGATTTATAATTTATAAGTTAGAGCAACAATCCAATATGCACAATGCTTTGTTTAATATTTAACTGTGATCGAACTTTTGCCTGTTATCAATTTATTAGGCTGGTTAAAATGTGAGCTGTACTTATTTACTGCCCAAAATAAATGGTTATATGCCCTTTTTATATTTTATTTACCTGCAATTAATAATAATAAAACGCTAGCTCATGTAGAACAAGCTTCTTAACTGAGGTGGGTTCCTAGTTGATTGAGAAATTACAAATTTTCTGATACCGCTCTGTTCACCGTATTTATTTCCAATGCACGGCAGCTAAGTGTTTGCAATACGGTCAAAAAACCTACAAAATGGTTCACGGGTGCAAGTCTGCGTTGTTGACGCTAAACAATAGCGAAATAATGACCATTCGAAAAGGTTTTTATTCAAATTTTCGTGCTTTGGCGGTAATTATCAGCTTTTGTTTCAGGCACTAATTTATTTCGCCACGTCAGAAAGGACGCCGACTCGAGTTTGCAATTGTTTTACCATCGCATAACCTCAAATTTGGGAAACCGCTTATTTTTCGAACTGCATTTTCGCTGTGGCGTAGAAATGCTCGAATCTTTTACCGTAAGCCTTCCTCTCATATGCACGTCGAAATCTGACCGCTGACTCTTATATTTTAGGTAAGTTTTGCCTACCTTCAATTCTGCTGCTTCCGATGAGCTCGGAGATGAGTACCTGGGGTGTATCTGGCCCTGGAATGGCTTTTCTCGCTCTTCTAGCTGGCGATGGCCTTCATGCAGTGCTGTCCGATGTGAAGCTGTGCAGAAGCCTGGCTCTGGACCTTATTTTGGTTTGGTCGCAGTAGTCGAAATCTCGAGCTGGATCGGCTGGCGAATCCTCGTAAACGCTCTTGGAAAACTTTTTTTTTGTGGCGGAAAACACCCAACCGATACCACATAAACTGTGGGAAATGCACAACACAATGGTATACTTTATTGTTATAAAATATTCATTTATTGTAGAAAATAGTAAATTAAGTGGAGCACAAATCTAACAATGTCAACCTTAATTTATTTCATTTGTTCTCCCCGTTATTAAAACAAAATAGAAACTATTGCTATGGTTACAATATAAACGGAAATAAGTTTTGGTTAATTTAAATACATTCTAGAAAAAGGTTTGATAACATAGTTTTAAAAATTTTCAAATTTCTTCCAAACTAAAATTTATTGTCTCTTTCTTATATTTAAAAATCGTCTCTTTGCGCCACATACACAAACACGTTTTATTATTTGCTCTGCTTTTTCACTCACGTTAAATGCACTGATTATGTTAAGAGTTCCTTGCTTCTCAATTGCTTTCTTCATATCCTGTTGCCTGCATTTCTGATTGCGTTCTCATGTCCACATGCCTGCTTTTTCGCGATGTATTGTTATCTTATTCTGACTTCTTTACCTTTTTAGCATCCTCACAAATTTCACTGACTAGCTTTATTGAATTCTACGCTTCTTTTACTTGCATATAACAACCCTTTTTGTGACTATTAATTTCTTTCGGTTCGGCTATTCATTAAGCCCAAACCTATTATTTAATTTATTTGCAAGTCAACTTCGACCCCTGTGAAAAACAAGCTTGCCATTTGCGTTCCTTACTCAATTACTTTATTAATACTGGCATCTCTTTACCAATGCATTTATTATTTGAAATTTAAGTTTAGCATTGCAGTTATATAAAACACCCCAAGTCTGTGCTTATTGAAATGTTCATTAATTTGCAATGCTAGCAGAGTCGAGACGTGGGCCTAAGACCATTACAGTACATGTTCCAAGCCTTTGCAGACTTTGTTTAAATTCTAGTTCCAATTGTGAAATTCTGGCATATCTTGTTTATTTTCTTTGGCATCTGCGTCTGATTCTTGTTTTAACTCTTGCTGATTTTGTTTATTTTCTACTTTGATTTCATTTTTAACTTCATTCCTGTCTCTTCTTTATAGTTATTCAATTTCTGATTTATTTTATTTATTCCCAGTAGTATTATTGTTTATTTTCTACTGGAATGTTGTTAAATTCTTTCCTTAGCTTCTCCATTGTTTCTTGGATATTCGGCTTATTTTCTTCTGCATTTTTTTGTATTAAATTTTGTAATTTGTTCTTTATTTTCTTTCGCCATATATTTAATAGACCTTTGTATATTCTTTTTATCTACATTTGTCTATATTGAATTATGTGATCTGTTCCGTCATAGTCTTATTTTCTTCTGCCAAAGGTTGCACATTTCTATTTACTTCGTGTATTGTTTCTTGCATATTTTTGTTCATTTGTAGTATTAACTGTCATTAATCCAAATATTTCTTTGTTCTTCTTCTTGAACGTTTACCTGATCCCCTTGTTCTATTACCTTGCCCTTTCCCTCAACCTCAGCTTCTTCCAAAATTACAATTTCCTCCATCTTCTGTATTTCCTTTTCCTCTTCTGGCTTCTTAACTTTTCTTGTTATCCTTTTTGTCAGCCATATTTTAATTTAAATATCGATTAAGTTTATAAATTTGTATATATAAATTGTAAATAACCCTGTTATCAAATACTATTAATTTATTAATTTGTTCCTTCTTTAATGTGCGAGAAAATTGCATTTAGTTATTTTTCAGATACCATCATTTTATTTCGTTTTAGTACGATATTAAGTTCGTCCTACAATCACATTAATTTTTTAAGCTATGTCTTTAAATTTTGCCCCACGTTGCGGAAGCCATACAGGTTTTGATATGAATTATTTCTTTATATAAATTTATATTTTTGTAGCTACTCAAACATTGCTTGTATAAATATTACGTACCAAATTACTTGAATAACCAAGTTTTCTACCTCTTAGTTTAATCGTTATTTTAATTTCCTAGCTTGGTAGAACATGCATAACTCAAATCAGGGTTAAATTGTCATTCTCTCTCTCTCTAGTCGTTTTTCCTCGTAGTCGAGGAGTTGTGATTTATATATCATTTGCATAGCATATCACTTCCTAGTTTCCATATTAATTGGCCCTTTTGATTGTTTTGCGCCATCGTTCTCGGTTTTCGGCATTCTTTATGTTTTCTTCAAGTGGGGCACCTGTGGCTTCCTTAATTTGATCAATCCATCATTTCAGTGATCTCCCACGTAGTCGGTTTCCTTCTACTTTCGGTTGTATCATCAGCTTTTGCAGATTATTGTTGTCTCTGGTAACGTGACCGAAATATTGTAATATTCTTCTTTGGATGATAGTAGCCAGTCTCATTGGCATCTTTATTTCTGCTATGATACTTTCATTGGTGCGATCGGCGGTCCATGGTATACGTAGCATTCTTCTCCAGCACCACATTTCGAAGGCATTGATTTTCTTTTTGTTTAGTTCTTTTAAGGTCCATGATTCTGAAGCATATAATACGATGAAAAAGACCAGCGTTTGCATTATTTTGATTTTAGTAGTGATAGTGATATCCCTGTCTTTCCATATCTTATTCTGCTTCGTTGTTGCCGATCTGCCTAAGTTTATTCGTCTATTGATCTCTTCGGTGCTGGTCCCTTTATTAGTGAGAAGAGATCCCAAGTAGTTGAATTTTCTACAAGTTCTATATCTTGAAACGGTTGTATATTTTGTGGATTGTCCGTACGTTGGATCACCATGATTTTTGTTTTGGTTTTATTTAGTTTTAGTCCATAGTTTTCGCTTTCACTTTCTGTTCTTTGCAAAAGTTCTAGTAGTTCTGCTCTATCTTTTGCTATTAGAGTAGTATCGTCGGCATAGCGCAGATTCGATAGCCTTGTGCCTCCAATATATTCGCTCCCGTTCCAGTTATCGAGTACTTTTCTCATTATCGCTTCTCCATAAATATTGAAAAGTAGAGGAGATAGTATGCATCCTTGACGTATGCCTTTTTCTAGTGGAAATTTATTAGTTGATTTGTCGTTTATCTTTAGCTTTCCTGTTCCATTTTCATATAATAAATTGTCATTAGATAAATGATATTCTCGCATTATTTTTAGTAAAGCTGTATTTATGATTTGAAATAATTTCTCTTGCACTTACTGCTGAATAAAACAACTAATTGCAATCAAATCTTGTCTTTTTGTCTTTTTAATTTGCATATAATAAAAGAATGCTTATTTCAGGAACCTGTGTATTCGTTCACCTAATCAACGCGGAATCAGATGGGAAACCAAGAACAGCAACGAACTCCAAACTCATGATTACCTGTCGCCCTTAGATGGCTGCAACACCGTCACCTTCAGCTGCAATGCTTTTTCCTTCCTGGCATAGTTACTTCCACTGATCCGGGAACCAGCAAAAGATCTCCATCAACGGCCCTCGCTTGCACTCAATCACAAACCACCGTTATTTCTTATGGCTGATGTATTAATTTCTTGATATAACCTTCACAACCCTTAATTTAATTAAGTACCATTAAACTGAATTACTGGTTTTATTAAGTTGCATACAAAAAACCGGCCGCAACATATAAAAATTTAACTTGTTGGAAAAATTATTTATATCTCATTATTTTTAAGTCCACCTTATTACCTAGTAACTGACATTTTATTGTTTTACAGTCATGTCACTTTAATTTTTGTAAATGTCAAGAGTTCTGCCAGTTGTTCACTTTCAACACGTTTTAAATATTATTTGCAGCTCACGTTTTAATGTTGCTTTTAAGTACCTTCTGTCTTATTTCTTATTTACAATTACACATTCTTTATGTAATCCATGTGCAAATATTCCTTCAATTGTGCTCACATCCATGTAATTATCATCATGCACTATGTGACTAATCTTACCCATTTTAAGCAACTTGTAATTCAATATTTAATGTTAGCACATATTAACATTATTTAACATTACTTTTAAGGTCACTTCACTGTGAGTAAACTTCTGCTTAATTACATTACGTTAGCAAAACCATCCTTATTAAATTCCAAATTGATCCCAAAATGTTAATCAGTTCTACAGAAGCTGCTAAAAGCGTGAAGTACAGACAACTACCCATTCATTTACTACAAGTATGGTTTTATTACTTTTTAACAGAAATAATAGGGAGGATAGAATCAAGTGGAAACAGTGCATCGTGCACCTGCATAGAATAACACTAGGACATAAAAGAAGTGTACAGAAAGAACTGAAAAATAGCATACTAACTTCTACAGAAAAATATTCAAGTCCAAACGTGTAGTGATCAAAGTTCTATCTCTAGGTACTCATAAAGAAATGTTTTTCCCTCCTGATCAATAACAAGATAGTAGCTGGCTCGACTTCGTCTCGGCTTTGAAGCTGCCAGCCGCGGCTTTAAATCATATGTTTTATTGCCGTATTAAAAAAATCACTATTTAAGTACCTACCATTATATAATAATTACTCAATTTATTTACATTTACAAATTTACTTTCACAACCAGTTAATCTTTTCCATAGACATATTTTTTGAAGAGTACAACTTATAAGAATGTAGGTGGAGCGGAAATAAAACACGAAGAATTTGTTAAACACGTCTTTATTTATAGGTTAACAGTGGAGAATTCGATATAGTCCATTTTTCTTTCATATGGAAATGCAAATGCCGAAATTCTAGGGCAACCATTGACAACAAACATTGTCACTAGGCTGCATTGTGTTGGTACATAAACTTGTGGTTATTATTTTTGTGGTGAGGTTAGGTTTCATGTCGACAGTTTGACATTTCATTATTTTAAATTGTAGCTTGGGCTATTATAAACTTGAAATATGATTTTAAAATTTGGTTTTAACTAATTAGGTAAGTAGTGCACTAAGAACAATTTCATTTTATCATAGCCAGAACTATAATTTAAAATAATTACGGTGTCAACCAATCAACATGAAACCTAACCTCATTGCAAAAATAATAACCACAAGTTTATGTACCAACACAATGTATTCTAGTGACAATGCTTGTTGTTAACGATTTCTCTAGATTGCATTTCCATATGAAAAAGTAAAGTGTGGTCACAACACGACTTTGTTTTAATGCCTGTCAAACTTTCATTTTCTTTTTTTCCAAAAACTGTTATTCTTATAATGCTTTTGAACAAAAGTTGTACCTATATAATTACACAATATATCATCTTGTTCTATGAAATTTAATTTTTATCAAACAATTATAAAATTTTCCGGGAAAACAGAAAAAAATAAGAATAAAGTACTACTTTCGGTTAGCCAATTTTAACCAAAAATTACAGTGATGTCCAAATTTATATTTAAAACAGAGATGGATATTTTAAGGCCAATCAATTAAACCATCTGAGCTGTAGAGAGGACACAGACAGACTGACAGACTAATAAACTGACAGGCTCATACAAACTGACAGACATACATCACTTCGAAAACCATTTTTACCCCTAGTAGCACAAAATAGTTGGGCCAACGTTGGCTCATTGAAGTGTCCCACAGTTGGCCAACGGTATGTAATGTCCTCTTTTACAGTCAAACCCCAACCATCGATTTCCCAACTGAGGGCCAACTATACACATTAAAGTATTCCCAACCAGCATCCAACAATTGAACAACCAAAAGCCAACAAATAATCTAACTCAGCTTTCTGTATTAATCGGTAGGTATGAAAAGACAAATAAACAAGTGTAAATAAAAATGCCATTTATTATACATAAAGGAAAACATAAATACAATACTTACAAATCTTGTATAAAACAAGTAAGTTATAATATATTTGAAAAACGAATAATTTTCAGCAATATTAAAAAGCACCAAGTATATCAACTTTGCAAGGTTCAGAAAATAAAGTTTATGTTATTTTATTTTATTTATTTCATCCCCACTATCATCACTGCTGTATAAAATTCTTCTCTTCGCCTTCCTTTTTCTCACCTTCGTTTCTTCCGATGCAGAAACTAGTTCTGATTCACTTTCGGCCTCCTTTTTAGCGTTTCTCTTGCTTTTAAAATATTTTCTGGAAATGCAAAGACAAAATTAATATTAAATCCACGTCATTTAAATTTGACCCGCTACAAATATAAATCGCACTTCAAAATACAAATATAATTATTATAGTTTAGGCAAGGTTTATAGATTTTAAAACTTCATATTGCTATTGCATTATCTAGTTTAAAGTAGAATTAAGGTTGTAGTGTGGGGCGCTAATAGTTATTAAAGTATCAAGGGCATTATGAGCAAAATAAGCCCCCAAAATTGTTAGTGTACAAACCAAGAGCCTTTGGCTCGAGGTGTACAACAATCGCGGCACTTAGTTCATAATGCTTTCAACGTTGTATGTCATACCAGTTTTCTTATCTAATTCAAGTCAAAGTGATTTTGAATTACATGTTCCTAGTTATCGCTTGTAATTTTCAATGGAAACAAATAGTGTTTATCTACTCCGGTGGGATAAGTAACTCATTACGTCACTCATTTGACACTATTTCAGTTAGGTAATGAAGCTCATTACACCACTCAGTTATGTAATGGTTTCATTACGCAACTGAGTTGTGTAGTGACTTCATTACGTAACTGAAATAGTGTCAAATGAATGACATAATGACATTTGCCTACTAAAATATTTTTGAAAATGACAGATCTGACATTTCTCTTAATGCACTTTTCTCAATTTTAGGCAGTCGTAGATAAAATTTTGTACAATACATGTGTGATAATGCATCATTAATATACTTGTGTGCTTACATAACTCGTGCTACGCACTCGTTTGTAACTTACACACACGTATATTAATGATGCTGTTATCCCACTTGTATAGTAAATAACTATTATTTTATCCTATTATGTTATTATGATTCTAAGCATAACTCCTTAGCAACAAGTTGCGTTAAGATGCATTTAACAACACTAGTGTCGTTAAGAAAAATAACATACAATACTTTATTAGCATTTAATCACATGTTGGCAGTACTGACGTGTATTGTCAATCTATGTCAAATTCGATGTTAGTAGGTTAGGTTTTGTTTGTTACTTGACACAGACTGACGCAAAACTTAACCTGCTAATCTCCAATTTAACATAACCTGACAGTGTTACCATCTTACCAGTGATACCACCACAGCCGATATAAGTCTCGCTGTTGTAAGTGTCACTAATAACAATTTTTCCTTTTTTAAAAAAATAGAATTTTAGGATAAAATAAACCGTGTTACGATATACGTAACGTTATCTGCTTTCTACATTACTCGAGAATTTTAAAGAACTCGCTCGTAACGTCGCTCGTTCATTCAAACTATTCTCTCGTAATGTAAAAAGCTTGATAACATTACTTGAATCGTAAATTACTATTACTTTTTCATAATAACATTATAAAAAAATAATTTCCCTGGAGCGTTATTTTGTTATAACATACCTTAAAATAGAGTAATTATTATCAATTGATATACCCACTGGTATGATATAAACATTATAAATTACATATGAGATAAAGATCTGTTTGTATGTAGAAACAAATTTGTATTCTCGATTTTTCTTGAAAACTGCTATTATTTTAACCAAACTCAACAAAAATATGTTTAAATTTTCATTACTACTTGCAGACAAAACTTAGCTTTTTAATGGGTTCATTAACGATACTGAAAATAAAGAGCACAGAAAACAATCCTGTATGAAAGAAATATTGCAACAATCTATTTTTCAACTTGTGCTACTTAGAGACATGTGTTAATATAGATCCCAAAACTGCAAGATTACTGTGTAACGTTCGTATACTGACCAGTACTAGAAAATATTCGCTTTACAGCATACACCATCCACGTTTCACATGCAGGATCTCCATTAACGAAACATTTATTGTGAAGTTAATTTAAACGGAGGCCAAAAACTGTCTTGCTTCCTCGATGTCAACCACTCATCATCTCGAACTAGTCCAAGCAGGCCTCCTTCGAACTCCACAACGTGAAACATGTTTGTGTATTCTTCTAAAAATTGGGAAAAACAGTTATAATATTGAATATATAAGAAACAAGAGTGATCACAAAGTAAAAGATTTACAGAAATAAGTACTCATATCAGCCTAAATTGTTTATAGCAAATTTGTTAGGTTAGGTTGCACGTCCCTTTTCTATTTATCCATAATGTGGGTTATTTCAAAACATAAATAAGTTACAGTACATGAGGATCATATTATTGTTAATTTTACTTACCAAATCTTGGATATGTAGGAAGAAAAGGACCCACAAGTACCAAAACAAACAACGCAAGTTCGCATGGATAATGGCGCCGGGCTCGTTGCGGAGGGCAGAAACCAGAAACCACGAACAGCGGGGTGGCGCTGGCGGTTGCTTGGCTTGCGCAATGCGCAATACGTCATTAATAACATCACGGGGCATGCGTCAGCTGTTGTACAAAAATTGATTGATAAACGTAATAGACAAATTTATTTATGATCATACCAAAATGTGCCATAATTACTGATGGAATTAATAAATTGTCAATTGATGAATTGGCTTCAGTATTCACTCATTCAACTTCCCTGTTATAAATAACTAAAATTCACAACAAAATATTACAGTTGGGCCAACGCACGGTTATTGTTAATAAATGCAACAACTATCTTCCTAGCACGCTGATGATATCCCAACGCTGGGCCAACATATGATTATTGTTGACAAATTCAACAAATATTTCCTATTATACCAATGTTGGCCCAACGTAGGATATTAGTTGGCAAATCTACCAACCATTTACCAACCATGCCAACTATATCCCGACGTTGGCCCAACAATCTGTGCTACTAGGGAAGGGGCTTAATTTTTTTTTGTTCAAGCATGCATATCTGAAAAACAATTGAACTTAGAGGTAAGAAGTAACATATCGAAAGAAAGTTCATTAAAAGGGCTTTTCAAAAATACAAAAATATATGTACAGTCGCGGCCATAAAAACCGAGACATTTTTTGTGACCTAAAATGCGAAAAGAAGTGCTGACACTGACAATTCTTATTAATAAATGTCTTCAAGTCATTGTTTACATCTGAATAATGACTTTTGATGACATTTATTAATTAGAATTGTCAGTCAGCATTTCTTATCGCATTTTGAAAATTAGGTAAAAAAAACTGTCCCGATTTTTATGGTCGCGACTGTACATTTGAAAAAAATCGAAATTATTAAATTTGCAAATGTTGAGCATAATGTATAGCGTTAATAATCAGATCAACTATTTTACACTTGAAAGGTAGGTAGTTCACCAAAATTATAATTTTTTGTAACGTTTTCCTTCATTTAATTGTTTTCTGTTGCTTACAGCAGCAGCCAGGAGTTCAGCATTTTTTGTATAGAATCATTAATATCTCTAAAACAGTTTTCGCTAGACCCATACAACTTTATATCAAAATGATGAGTATTTCAATGCAAAACTTTTAACCTACTCAAATATAGGGAATTTCATTATAAAAAAGTAGGTTTGATTCGCCACACTTTTTTGAGCCACTGTGTATAATCAAAACTATTTTAGTAATATGCACCACCTTTGTACCTACAACGTTTGTGTACACAATATTCATGTAACTCTCGTAGTTTTAGAAATATCTTCCACCCCCGCTTCGTTGCCGGACACTGTATGTTACTTTTTGCTTTATTTTTAGATCTTACGTATTTTATACTCTTTTGTAAAAATAACCTATTATGAAACGAAACGCCGATTTATCTAAGAGGGCTTATGTTTCTGATTCTGTTGTTACTTATTTTATTAGTTATTTACTTTCACATCGTCAATATACGAATATTTCTACAGGTATTTTGCGTGTACTAATACTGAGTACTGGTGTTGTCTTGCAGTAAAGGAACAGGAACTTTTATAAGCGGTTATTGGAACCTATTACCAAAGCGGAACTGGAATGTTGGAACCGATTACACAAAAATAACCGTTTAGCCCATCCTTACTAGATAGTCGAACAACTATTGACGCTGGCTAGCTGTTAAGAGGCCGCGGCTATGAATCCAACCATATATAGGAAATGCGTAAAAACTATTTACGTATCAAATGCAAACAGTTCGTTTTTATGGCATGATACATGAGAACAGTCCAACGAGTGCCATAAACACACTTGTTATACATGTTACATATACATTTTTTACGATTGAAACACAAGTGTGACCATTTAGTTCAGTGAAACTTTTTCTCCTGCAGTGTATTAGAAATTTAAGTTCATGTTAACGTACAACTTTACAGCAAAACGTGCGATTTACATTTTTATTGCACGCTAGTATAACGGGAACTTGATCTTACTCGCCAGAGGGTGTTTGAAGTAACATTTTAATAATACAGGTGATTTGTATGTCGCAGCGCTAGTTAAAAGCGAGCGTCCTTGCACTTTCTTCGGCTAAGAGTAATCGTAAATATAGTAAAAATGTGGAATAGCATCCTTCATGTCAAGTGGAAACAGGGTGGCTAGCGCACCCTACACAAAGATCTAATTTCAGTTACATAAGGATTGTAGAAAATAATGAAATCCTATTACGTCAAGCTTAAACTTGATCAGGTAAGTAGTTTTTGAGTTGTGAAGAAAATACAGAAATTAAAATTCTACTCTGGCTCATAACTTTGTAAGAGTTAAGTTTTATTATGCCATATTTAGCTGTATTAGCGTATTCTGATGCATGGGCGTAACTTGGGGCATCACTTTGGGGGAGCAAAATCAAGACTTCACAACATTTTAAAACCTAAATTGCAAAAAAAATGCTCCACTTGCACTTTAAAATCAAAATTTTGGGGGTGCCACCGCTCCCCCCCCCCTTGTCCCTCCCAAGTTACGCCTATGTAGATGAGAATAGCAACCCCCTAAACGGTGTCCCATTCTTTTCGAAGCACCTTTTATATTTAAATTGGGGCAACAAAGAAGCGTGAACTAATTGATTATCATCTCGATATTCTGCGTTTTTCAGAGTGAACCATTAAAGTATATTGTAGGCTATAATTTAATTACAGTGTTTTACAATTTTACTTGCAGTTTACACATTACAATATTTTAATGCCACATGTAAAAGCATGTTTTTGAACACCCGCCATCACAAAGTTTTACAAAATTTATATTAGTAGAACCAATATTATGGTTTATGGCATTAGCGTCGACCGTGGTACCAGGAAGTAAATGCAAATAAATTTTAATTAAAATAACGCTTAAATTAGCATTGCGGTTTGCTTTCAACTACTTGAAAAGGCAAGTATGAGAAAATACCTTTAAAGGTGAAGTAAAATATCTTATTCAATAAAGGAAAAATATTTGATGTGGATTGCATTTGCGTAATGAAGGTAGGTAAGGTTCAGGGTTATTTCAATTCCCCAAACTGGGGGCGGGCTGCTATAGAGACCTTCCGTCCCTCTTCAGCCAAGAACGAGTATTATAGGATGGGCGAGAGAAAGGAGGTGCGAAGAAGGGAAGAGAGGCCAGGAAAGGTGGACAAATACTGCCCCGGCATTCGCCTCAGAGAAGGTACTCTGTTGACTCAGGAAAACCACCTAAAAACCTGAATCAGAGCAGACGGCCAGGGGAATCGAACCCGCGACCTCCCGAATACTAAGCAGATATGATTGTGTAATGAAAATTAACTCTACGGTTAACAATTTGAAGACTTAATGCACCTATTAGATTGATATATTATGACCTGTAATTAAAATGCTTCTGAAAAAAATTATATTTTCATCGAATTAATATTTAATTCTATTTCAATAACAAATAATTTGGCCTATTTCAAAACACTATTAGGTAACACATATTAATGTGTTTCTTCTCTCTACTGCTTATTCCTCGTCCGCAGCTTAAACTGCCAGAGGTGAGTGTAAACGTATTGATATCACAAAATTAAGTGATCTGATATTTTACATTATTTATAAAGCTTTGAAAACAGTGTATGAACTTTTGGTCAAACATCCTTAATAACCATAATTAGGGTTCCCTGTAAATAGTATAAATTCCCAGTCAACTCTCTCTTTATGTATCTGAAAAGCTCTTTTATGTATAAATATATTGCACAATACTACAGTTTTTGTTACTTCACTAATAAGCTATTGTTAGCACTTTCGATAACTTCTCTCGTTAATCTTATCACTTTGGTTATTATTAATTGTTATTAAAGAAAGTTGAGAGTTTAACGAGTTACCATTTTATAAATAAATTATATTTTCAAGTATCCATAAATACTAGGTGTAACTCTGTGTATGTACACGCCTTCGTTAATAGTTACAAATTCGTGTTTGTCGAACAGACTACACTTCGTTCCCATAAGCAAGTCGATAAAATCTCCAGCCCAAGTTACAAATATGGGCTGTAATTACAACAGTAAATATATGGTACCCCCCACCCAAGAAAAGCGCCCTTTCGTGTTTTCCAAAAATACTTCGACACTTAGCATCACTCCGTTTCGCTAATACAATGAAATATTATGAACAAGTTATTTATAAAAAAAAACCTAAAAAAAAATTTTTTTTGCCGACGACCATACCTCAAAAGTTGATGTTGCCTTCATTTTCGGAGGACCTATCGTATGAAAACGATCCAAGACTTCAAGAAGGTTCCTGGCGACCGGAATCGTGTACACATACGAACATGCATACCCCGCACAGTACGTTTAGGCACCCCCCAATACGGGGGAGCGATCTAGTGGGCTGGGGTATTCACCAAAAGATCCGCACAGCCGAGACGGAGATTTGGTATAGGTAGTGGGTTCATTAGTCGGTTGGCACGAATTTTAGAGATATTTGACTCAGAGTGGTTTTCGATATGAGGGAATTTCAATACTTCGTACACTTCGTGTCGAAGTAATATGACTTCACAAACAAATTAGTTCAGAGCGACATAACGCTTTGCTGTCTTTATAAATGTCATAATCAAATAAATACACAAGTACTATATGTTTTTATTTTTGCTTAAGGGATGCTGATGTGACGTTTTCAGGGGGAGAATTTATTTTCAGATCAGAATCAGCAGAACTCTGAGCTATTTTACAATTTCAAGCTATGCAAAACAATTGTCAAATTTAACTTCTTTATTATACGTACATCCTACGATCCAAATCTTAATAAAAGCATATTAGTAATCAACTTACTGTTGATATTTGTAACTTGGGTTGCATATATTTACCATATATGTATTATACATAGGTATATTACTAGTACGGCCTGGAAACGGCCGAAAACATTACGGCGCCGACATAGTCTTACTCTGAGTAGAACGCGTCTAGTGCGCATGCCTGAGAATTCAAACTCCTCCTTTAGAAGCGAATTTTAAACTTGATTACTTCCCCCCGCGCGGACGGCGCCGTCGCGCTTGCGCACAGATTATCATATACATTAAAGAGTTGGTTGTCTGTCTCACTTCCATAGTGAGCTCCCAACTTATAGCCGCTAGCAATATAGTTCTTTAAATATATGAAATTTATTGGCGCACTTATTATCATGAAGTAAAAGTAATTGGTCAACAGTTCACTAACAACCTATACTTTGCAGTAGTTCTTTTGAATTCCATTTAACCTAACCTGTTTGTTGCTAAGATGCTAAGCCCTCCTCTGTAAAAATTACTTATTTGGATTTCATATTAAAAATATTTGGTAATCTTGTAACACATTTTACATGTAAGGGCACGGCCAACTAAATTACTATGGCCTGCACATAGGGAACACCACCTGTAGCCACCTATTGTGAGAATTTAAAAGCATATAGTGTGTTTCTTAGCTCAAATGTCAAAATCTGACGTTTAACTTTAAAAGGTTAGTGGCACCATGAAAATTCAGTTTATTGTTTTTGTTGAAATTTAACACAATTTCTAATAAATCAATACAATAATAGCGAGGATCAGGAAAACTGCAGAATCTGGGGCCACTTCCCCTGCTATTGGTAATAATAATTATTATTAACCGTGTTTCTCTTGTAACCATAACCAAAATTATCAGGAAAGCAATAAAAGGAGGGGAATCGGCGCCGGATTCTGCAGTTTAGTCGATACAAATGCTATGGATGCTGAATAAATGTTGGTTTCAGGCATATCATTGATTTTTAAACTTTGGATTTTCAACCGTAGTTCTACTGGTAATAACAATCCTTCGCTATTGATGGATGCTGTTTGGAGAGATGACAGTTGGGCAATACTACTAATAAAACTAAAATGTTTTGCGCTATTTGAACTGGCAGACGATTTAACTATTCCACAGCGCAAAATTTGCCTTAGTGCATATTCTGCTGTTCGGGCATCTGCAGCTTCATTGAGAGAAAGTTGCTTAAACTGCATCAGAACTGAATGCTCGTGGTAATACATAATAGAAACCAGCTTGCTCAAGAATAAATACGTACTTTCTGAAGGGAATTCTAGAACGTGTGCGGTTTCCTTTGTAAATCCTGGTAATCCCGTACTACATAAACATAAGGTGCAATGCTGCTATCCAAGGAACGAATGTATTGACTTTTGTTTGAAACGTGTATTTGGAAAAAATTATAAATATGCCACATGTATGTTACTGTAGTATTAACATTAAGAAAATTATTGTCACCGGATTCTTTTAAAAATTTAGATGAACTAGTCACTGTAGGAGCAAATATAGGGATAGCTCGCAGAACATTCATCTTTTCAAAATTTGTGGGATATAAATGCATTCTTGTTAAATATCGAACAGATTTAACTGGTAATCCCTTCTGTAAATTATATAATAATCTCAAATACGTTGAAGTAATTTTCCATTCGAGGAATACATATCACGTTCTAAAAACAAATTTCTGACAATTTTAAAGCACGACAATAATCGAATAACAAAAATAGTGGTAGTGGCGAAAGAAATAGATGCCCAATGTAATTTCTAATTGATCTCACACTTATATATATATATATAGAAAGCTCTACAGGCCGTGTAGGCCCAAGGCTTGTTGCACTATGGCTCTCCATCTCCCTCTATCTTGTGCCGTTTCTTTCCATCTTCCTATGCCCAAAGTCCTTAAATCATCCTCAACCGCATCTAGCCATCTGTTCTTAGGCCGCCCTCTTCTTTTTACACCCAAGAGTCTTCCTTCCATCGCCTTCCTTGTAGTCCTGTTCTCTGGGAGCCTCGCCACATGTCCTAGCCACCTGATACGTTGGGATCTGGCTATGTCGCTTATCAATGGTTCTCCATACAGTTCATAGATCTCCGCATTTGTCCTTCTTATCCACTCATCCCCCACTTTCTTTCCCCCGTAAATCGCTCGCAACACCTTTCTTTCCCACACCTCTAAATTTTCTCTGTCTTTTTTACAGATTGTCCACACCTCGCTAGCATAGGTTACTACCGGCCGAATAACCGTTTTATACACTTTCAGTTTAACTTCACGTGACACACTTTTGCACCTGATTAAACCACTCAGCGCACCCATACTTTTATTACCCGCTGCTATTCTGGCATTTATTTCTTTGCTGTAGTCATTATTTCGAGTTATTATCGTTCCTAGGAAACAAAACTGCTCTACTTCTTCAAAATTATACTGCTTATCTTCCTGCCCTACTATATTCAGATATGTGTTAGGTCTAAAATCCGTTTCCCCGCTCATCTCCATATATTTCGTTTTATTTTCATTTATTTTTAGCCCTAAAATCTTTGATGTTGCTTCTATCTTTATCAGGATCTCTTTCAACTCCAGCTTTGTTCGTGTTAGGATGGTCAAATCATCTGCATAAGCGATAATTTGGTGGCTTTTATTATATACAGTTCCCTCCCTGTTTATTCCGCTTTTTCTTATCATCCATTCTTCTGCTAAGATGAAAAGCATCGCCGATAGTGGATCGCCTTGACGTAGCCCTTTATTTACATTAAACGATCTCGATACTTTTCCGTTTGCTGTAATTTTATTGCTTGTGTTTGTCAACGTCAACTTAGTTAATTTAATGAGCTTTGTTGGGATTCCTAACTCGAGCATTATTTTGTACAGTTGGTTTCTATTGATAGAGTCGTACGCCTGTTTGAAATCCACAAATGCGGCATAAATTCCAATCTTATATTCGTGGCATTTTTCTTGCACTTGCCTAAGGGTAAAAATTTGGTCCGTGACCGATCTATTGGGCCTGAAGCCGCATTGGTACTCTCCTATATTCTGTTCTACGTACATTATCATCCTATCCTTGATATGACTTGCTAGAATCTTGTAAACTACATTTAAAAGTGCTATACCCCGATAGTTTCCACACTTTGTTTTGTCCCCCTTCTTAAAAATTGGACATATTAGTGCATTTGACCATTGCCTTGGGCATTTCTTCCTCCTGCCAAATTTTCTTGATTAACTTGTATATCTCTTCCTGTATCGCCTCTCCACCATATTTTACTAGTTCTGCATTGATACCCTCCTCTCCTGGACTTTTGTTGTTTTTTAGTTTCTCAATTATTGTTTTAACTTCGCTTTTGGTAGGTGGTGCTATCGTTTCTCTTCCATCATCATCAGGTATTGCGACTGGTTCTTCTAGTTCACTCTCAACTTCTTCTATGGCGTTCAGTGTATCTTCAAAATATTCCGCCCATCTTGTCAACCCTGTTTCCTCGTCTACTATTAGATTACCTTCTTTGTCTCTACAGTAGATTCGTTTTGTCTGGAAACCACACTTTTTCTTTTTCACTCCTTGGTAAAATTGTCTAACTTCTTTGGTTCTGTAGTTTTCTTGCAAAATTTCCAACTCTTTTTCTTTATATTCCCTTTTCTTTGATCTGCATATCTGCTTTGCTATTCTTCTTTTATTTCTAAACTCCTGCATTGCTTCTTCCGTCCCCTTATTTATCATTTTTATTCTAGCCTGTGTTCTCTCCTCCACTGCTTTCTTGCATTCTTCATCATACCAGTGATCTTTTCTGCTTCCGCATTTTCTTCCAAGTATGTGTTTTGCTGTTCCTACTATGGCATTTTTTATTTTCTCCCATTTCCCTTCTACACTGTCTCTTTCTCCGTTTACACGTATACTTTCACTTAGTTTCTCTGCGTACTTATCCCTGTTTCTCTCGCTTTGTAGTTTACTGATGTCATATCTTTCTATCCTCGCCTGTTTTTTGTTGTTATTATCTGGAATTTTTTGTTTTATTTTTATTTTAACTAGGTAGTGGTCGGAATCAGCGTCCGCTCCTCTGCAGCTTGTAACATTAGTTATTGTATTCACATGTTTTTCCTCTACTAGAATGTGGTCGATTTGATTAATAGTATTGCCATCGGGGGATGTCCATGTCCCTTTGTAGATGTCTTTCCGTTGAAAGTTTGTACTCATTATTCTCATATTTCTTTCTATTGCAAATCCTATCAATTTCAGCCCGTTATCGTTGCTCTCTGCATGCTTACTAAACCTTCCGTTGGTTGGCATATATTCCTCCTCTCTCCCTACTTTCGCATTGCAGTCACCTACTATAATTTTCAAGTCGTATTTAGGTATTTTTTGAAGCACTTCGCCTAACTTATCATAATATTCTTCCTTCTCCTCCAGTGTCTTTTCCTCTGTTGGGGCATGTATGTTTATGATGGTTATCTTTTGGTATTTTCCCCGAAGTCTTATGCTACACATTCTATCCGTTATCGGTTCAAAGTTGATCACTGCGTGTTGCCAATCTCTACTTATTAGAAACCCAGTACCAAATCTTCTGTTTATCCCGCCACTATGGAATAATACATATTCTGCTATTTCCATAATTTCATTGTTTTTCTGTTTAGTTTCTTGCAATGCAACTATGTCTAATTTGTATTTCTTTACTTCCGTTACTAAATTTCTTAATGCTCCCTCTTCGAACGTTCCTCTCACGTTCCAAGTTCCTATAGTAAGTTCTTTATTTTTATTCCTTTTTTTTGATAATTTGTCTTTTTCTTCTTTATTTTTACCCATTGTTCCCATATTCATAATTCCATGTCTCGCCTTGGTCATCCTATGTGGTTCGTTGTTATTTTTCCCTATGGCTATTCGTTTTTTGGCTCGAATCTAACTATTGCACGCTTATTTGGGTCCCAGTCATACCTTACTCCTTCTATGATAATTTTTTGGTAACCCATTTTAACTATTTTTCCTTTCTCTTTTTCTTCTTTCATAATCTTTCGTAGTTCGGCTTGAATTTTCCTTTCCTCGAAGGTTTGATCGTTTTCGATAAAAATGTTTGAGTCTTTTAGCAGTCCTTTCCTCTTCATAACCTCTTTTTTATTTTCCCATGTATCCAACTCTGCAATTATTATTCTCTTATCGTCTTTTCCTTTCACACTGTATCCTTTCTTAACTTTTGCCACCATCTTGAGCTTATCACGTAATAGTTGTTCTACTTTTTCTTCCATCTGGTTTTCTTCTATTTGTGCTCCTTTTATCACCACGTTATTTCTGCGTTTGTCTCTGTCTTGTCTCTCAATCCTTTCTTCTAATCTCTTGATTCTATTGCCAAGTTCTACTTTTTCTACTCTCCATTCTTCCGCCTTCTTTTCCCATTCAACTTTCGCGTTCTGAAATTCTTCTTTCATTTTCGTAATTTCTGCTTTCAAATCCGCGTGATTTTTATTCGCCTCAGTTTGTAGTTCGTCCAGCTTTTTTAAAACTGCGTCCATCTCTTTCAATTCCACTTCCTGTGGCAGCTTCGCTTCTTTTAGGTTTTTTACTTGCGTTGGGTTCTGGTTTTTTGGGGTTTTCTGTGCTTTTATATTTTTTTTTTTGAAGGTGTATTTGCTCAGTTTCCCATTTATCGAATTCCTCAGGGTCTTCTCGAGTTCTTTTCCTGTTTATATATGGATCTATTACACCAGTTACACTTTTCGCTCTTGGTCGTCCTTCAATTTTTTTCGGTAAAGTTCATGTGTATTTGTTCCGTTTTCTTATTTAATTCGTCACCTTATTTATTTATTTATTTAGGCATTGACCGCCCCCGTTTTTCACTGAATGAATTTGCTAGCGCTGTTGTATTAGATTACACTTTATCTACGCGCGCGGCGTTTGACCTTTCGCGTCTGGCGCTCGTTGCTTCGACCTTCGCCTATTTGCGTACACTTTGTATTCGTTTATTACCGTTTTCACTAAGGGAATTTGCGCCCTTTACTTCCCTTTCCTCAATTCCACTTTATACCGTACCACTCCGGTTTACGTATTTGTCTAATTTATCAAAACTCCGCAAATTAATTTGCACGACGATGCCTAAAATTTCGGGTTTAACCGTCGGTGCGATCAATTCACGTCTTAACACCGCAAACCTCACTTTGTCTCACACTTAACATTTTAAAAAGTGCGACATTAGATGAAAAATTGTCCGTAACCAGTCATAACACAACAAAACAACAATCAGTTACAAGTTGCAGAAATTATCACTGTTAACAAGCTGCTGTGGTTCGAAATGATTTTTACATAAGGCCGTATAGTCTGTAATTTTAGAGATATGTGCAATAAAAATGTAGTTAACATGCAACATGTAGGTTTTTTACTGTTTATTAATATCACAAAATTCTTGTAAAAATTCAACCCATTGCTGCCGAACACACAATTCACTAGGAAGTTGGCACTAACCATTTTAAAATTTAGTAGAATATTTTCACAATTAAGGATGTACACAGAGCTGGACTGAGTGTGGAGTGAAAGTTAAAAAGTTTTTCGGTGATAACAAGAAGACCTGAACTGTTACGATAGTTTTATCCTTATGGCTGCCAATGGTTAACTGCACAGCTTGTTTAACCTTAATCAGCAGAAACCCGCAAGGAGTTTGTTGTGAAGGTTGCAAAAAACAATACCATGCATCTTATGTGGCAAAAAACTACGATATTATTATACTGGGGCTACTATAGAAATTCTCCCAATGTGCAAAGAATTGTCGGGTGCTTGATATTGGAGGTGTTCATAGTCTGGTTGAGATAAAACTGTTTTGTAATTGGGTATTTATACTGTAAAACAGGTTAAAATAAAATAAATAAATAAAATTATATTCAATACTTTTAACAAGCAGAGTACTAATAAGTGCTATAACTATTTTGATTGTTAGAATAAAATTTAAGTTGTCAATACATTCTCAAAGGTCACTTAATCTATTCATATTTCTATTTTCTACATTGGATTTTCTATAGAAACAACATATGCTATTGTATTCCATATGTCAAATATTTAAATTTGCCGCCATAAATAAAATACGTTTCAGTATTAATTACTAGATGTCTCTAGGTGGTGTTCCCTATGTGCAAGCCATAGTATTTAATTTAGTTGGTCATGGTAAGGGTAATCCTGCATTTTAGGGCCATGAAATTGAACTACCGCTCCTAGAGCTAATAATGCAGGTGGGAGTGACAATAACTAAGTAGGTATATTATATTCCTCTTAATGTTCAGATTTTCTGGATTGGAAATTTAAAGTCGAGAAAGAAGAAAAATGTAATTATATTATTGCAAGAGGATATGCAAAAAATAAACAGGGGAAATAGTTAAAACATACATGTGTAACAGAAGTGGTAAGTGTTTCATAATAAAACAATTGTATGAAATTTAATTCGAAAGTAGGTACTTACCTATATTATTTCAGTGTATTTTTTGAAGGAAAAATTTTAAAAGTCCTCGACGGCAATAAAACGTGCAACAAAAAAAGGAACAGGATATTCTTCGTTTTCATGCAAATAATTCATGTACCCGACAATAAACGGTGGGTACTTGCGGATTTCTTGCCTATGATTTGTTTACAACGGAGAAAGATGATTTAAAGCTGTCGCTTTCTTTGTTGCACGTTTTATTGCCGTCGAGGACTTTTAAATTTTTTTCTACTACCTATAACAAATATTTATTAATAATAAGGTAAATAGATATTTTTGATATTTTGATGAAAATCGAACGACACTCATTAATGACCAATAGAAAAATTAGTTCACGAGCCGTAACCAAGACAATAAAAAAAATTCTTGGAAATTTTTTGTAGGTAGACCAACCTAACTGTGAGGGTTTGTGGCGTTACGATTTTCTTACCGAATCGGCATTCGAGCATTAATTCATATCCGGAAATTATTTTCGTGCATTCCAACAACGTCCTAATTTGCCCTTGCATCCCGCTCGGGCAAATTAATACGACGTTGTTGGACCGCACTCAAAAAAATTTCCGGAAAGAATTAATGCTCTTATGAGATTATATGTGATAATAAAAGTGATGCGGTACTTATACAGTTAAATTCTTTGTTAAAAACTGGAGCAGCATTGTTAAATACAGGACAAGAGGATAAGAAAGACTTTGTTGAAGCAAGCGTATCCAATGTTGCGAAAAATATAACGCCACAAAATTTTTCCTTCAAAAAATACAGTGCAATAATATAGGTAAGTACCTACTTTCGAATTAAATTTCATACAATTGTTTTATTATGAAACACTTACCACTTCTGTTACACATGTATGTTTTAACTATTTCCCCTGTTTATTTTTTGCATATCCTCTTGCAATAATATAATTATATACATGTTTCTTCTTTCTCGACTTTAAATTTCCAATCCAGAAAATCTGAACTTTAAGAGGAATATAATATACCTACTTAGTTATTGTCACTCCCACCAGCATTATTAGCTCTAGGAGCGGTAGTTCAATTTTATGGCCCTAAAATGCAGGATTACCCATGTAAGTACAAGGAGTATATACTACAATTATAAGGCATTTGGTGTATATTTTGATAAAAATATCCAGTTTAACCTGAATTAATTTTATATCGTTTTTACAGTTGATGTATTTACTAAATTGTAACTATGGATGTGAAGCATGAATCAGTTGATTATAATTGGTGGCATCCAACAACCAGCAAAGTCAATGAAAATGAAGCAGTTGGAAACTTACCTGCACAGCAAGGGGACACTCAAGGTACTTTCGACAACACAGCTTATCAGGCACTGACTATTAAACAGGAGGAGCTTGAAATAAAAAGCGAGTTACTTGTTACGAGTACAACAAGGAAAAGTCTTGCAGAGAAGTCATTTCTGTGCTGCAACATTTGTGAATATGAAGCAAGCAACAATACTAATCTTTTTGAACATATGAAGACTCATTCTGGAACACTAATTCATGCACCAGACCAAAAAACGTTAGTTAACTATACGCATGCAACAGAGAAACCTTACTCTTGCGCTACTTGCGAATATAAAACAAATAAAAGAAGTGATTTAGTGAGACATGTAAAAACTCATAAACGAAAAAAACCTTACTCATGTTGTGTTTGTGAATATAAAGCTAGAGACAATTGGACATTAGTTGAACATATCAAAAGTCATACAGGAGAAAAACCTTATGCATGCGCTGTTTGTAATTATAGATCAAGAAAGAAAAATGCATTAGTTGGACATATGAGGATGCATACTGGAGATAAACCTTATGCATGCTCTGTTTGTGAATATAGAGCAACACAGAAAAACGCATTAGTAGAACATATGAAAACTCACACAGAAGATAAACGTTTTGCATGCTCTGTCTGCAAATATAGAGCAAAAAAGAAAAACGCATTAGTTGCACATATGAAAACGCATACAGGAGATAAACCCTATGAATGTTCAGTTTGTGGATATAGAGCAACGCAGAAAACCACTTTAATTGGACATATTAGGAGGCATACAGGAGAAAAACCATATGAATGTTCTATGTGTGAATATAGGGCAAGACAAAAATATAAATTAGTTGAACATATGAGAACGCATACAGGAGAAAAACCATATGCATGTTCTAATTGTGATTATAGAACAGGAAACAAAAATGTATTAGTTGGACATATGAGAACGCATACAGGAGAAAAACCTTATTCTTGTTCTATTTGTGAGTATAAAGCAGCCTTGAGAAAGACAATAGTTGAACATATGAGGACGCATACAGGTGAAAAGCCTTATGCATGTTCAATTTGCGAGTATAAAGCTAGTCAAAACATTCATTTAATTCTACATATGAAGAGACATACAGGTAAAAAACCTTAGGAATGTTCTGTTATGAATATAGAGCAACACAGAAAAATGCATTAGTTGCACATATGAAGAGACATGCTGAATAAAAACCGTATTGATGTTGGATTAGTTAGATATTTTTTAAAATACAGGAGAAACACTGGTAGGTGTATAATTCTATGGATCTGGTTTATCACTATTATGGATTTGATTCTGATGTTTTAAAGAATCATAAAATATTCGGTTAATAATTCTTTTAAAAAATTGACAGTACAGTATTTTACACCAGTCAAAATTATTTATACAATAGACCTGAGTGAAAATTATCTCTGGACATTATGTGTTTCATCAGATGACGGCAAGTAAAGTTATAAATTAGCATTAATTATAATATTGTCCACAATTTAACCTTACTAAGACAATAAATTGTAAATTTTTTAAGAATTTGTATGTATTATAACTTATAGCCATGTATTACAATTAACTGCTGGTCTGGTTTTTAGTATCTTAGAAAAGATGTTTGAAATAACTTCTTGTATTATAACAAGTTGCCTATGGAATCAATTATGGCAATTTTGTTAAAATATATAAATACGTAGTTTAAAAAATTATGATTGGGGGTACACATGTCACAAAGCTATTTTGCAATAATAGCCATATCATTGTTGCTCTAAATTCAATCATTAAATAGGTTGAATTATTATTTTTAATTTAAAAATGTATGAAATAAGGATGTCATATTGCTAAATTTAGAATATAATAGATTATGTTATTAGGAGTAAAAGTGATACTTTATGTGGTGAAGCCGAAGTTTATTTAGCTGAACGTTAGTGAGGCAAATAATTCAGCTAAGCCCGAGAATAAGAATTAAATAAACCCATATAAAAGCTATTAGACCATGTAGCCTGACGGGCTAGTTTAATTTAATTTAATTGCTACAACTACCAGGTTGGAACTGGCTTCCCAGGAATAGCTCAGAAATGCCAAGATCCAAATAATAAACTCAGATAGTAACGTAGGATAGAAACACAGAATAACTTCTTACCATTGTATAATAATCTTTAACTAAATACATTAAATTAAATTGTATTAAGCACATAGAATAATAGAATGTAATGACAATTATAAAAGTAAATTAGTTCTTCTAACGGAGTGTTTCGCTCGCTGGTAATCGGGCAGTGGCACACTATTACGGGACAGCCTGTGTGTACATTAGTTCCCTCGTCGCGAATGCATCGCTCCGGTCCTGAACAGGTAATTTGACAGATTAGCGGGTCGCCATGTAATGGCGGACAACAACAATACACTTGATTCAGAAATTGTTAAATAAACAAAACTGCGGTCAATATCAAACTAAATTGTGTGCATACCTAGTGCGTCTGGTGTTTTAACGGTGAAATTCCCACTGTTCAAGCGGCGGACGATGCATTTAATTTGCTTTATTTGCCAGCTGTTTTGCTGCTCCAGGTGAGTGGATTTTGATTAACTATGTGCTGTTTCTTGCTGGCGAAGGTGGCCGCTGGGTTACCCTAGCGTCACGAGTGCGTGTCTGCGGGCGGCGGCCTCTGGCTCATTAGACGGAAACTCCCGGTGCACGCTCCTCGGCCTCAGAGATGCTAAGCCACTCCAGACGCAATTAACGGGCCTAATAACGTCGGTGTCGCTGTCCTGGTGCCGCGAAATTTGCTTCACGGACGGCGTCGTCGCCGGCGAGCACGACTTGGCATTCCCGAGTGCCCAAACTTTGGAGGGCGTCGTCGGCGAGTTCGGAAAAACTCTGCTTGTAACCAGGTGTCTTACGTCGTCGCCGTCGGGCCTGAGACGGCTCTCTAGGTCGCTAGGTGCTCGGGGAATGACGCTAAAAAGTCGAGCGACAATTCGAGCGTCCAGGAGCTCGAGGAAGCAACGTTGGAAAGTATAGCAACAATCCGAACGTCTAGGAGGTCAAGAGGATAACGTTGGAAAGTATAGTAACAATCCGAACGCCCAGGAGTTCAAGAGAATAACGTTGGAAAGTATAGCAACAGTCCGAACGTCCAGGAGTTCAAAAGAATAACGTTGGAAAGTATAGCAACAATCCGAACGTCCAGGAGTTCAGGTAACTGGTCGGGATCCTCTCGAAGAGTCCTAAGGACACTCCGGAGAGAATAGGCAAGACGAGAGGATTGGGAAGGTTCTAGGAAATTCTGTCTTGTCTGGGCTCCGAATTCTCCGTTTATACCTGGTGCGGGCGTAATCGGAGGTTCGTATCGGGTCGCTGGAGCGAGGATTCGTGGTCTAGGTGCGCAGTGGTGTTGATGCGGTCGTATGCGGTGACGTCACGTCGTACTGTCGGCGCGGCGTTCCGGTACTTAACGTGGTGCAAGCCAAGGGGGAACGCGCAAATTAATTTTTAATTTATACAATCGCGTTCGCGCTGGGCGAAACGTTACAACCACAGCAATATATTAGTAAAAAAATACTCTAATTAATAAGGATGCTCAACAGTGAGGGGCAGTTTCATTTTTGCTGCATAAGAAACTTATCTCGATTGCTTAGAAATCAGGTCCGGATACCTGTTTAATGGAAACATCTTCACAAGATTGGTGGCAACAATATATAATTATACTATTGGAGATTATTATAATGCACACAAGTAAAATTATTACAAATATATGTTATGCATCACTGACCAACCTGAAATGTTCCTGTAATCGGGTTTATAAGCACAGCGGTGTAATAAACTAGAATAAGAATTAAATTAAATAAAGCCAAATAAAAGCTATTAGATTACAGTAATATATTAGTAAAAAATACTCTTCAGTTAGCAGGTTAAAAGTTTGAAGTAATTTAGTTGCAAGGTTGACAAAAAATTGCACAATGAAGTTATTGTTTGAAAATCTGCACGACTAATACTCAAGGTTATTACAATTACATGCTAAAGACTGCGGACAAAAGGTGAGATTAAAATAAAGCCCCGAGAATAAGAATTAAATTAAATAAAGCCAAATAAAAGCTATTAGACCACAGCAATGTATTAGTAAAAAAAATACTCTAATTAATAAGAATGCTCAACAGTGAGGGACAGTTTCATTTTTGCTGGATAAGAAACTTATCTCGATTGCTTAGAAATCAGGTCCGGATACCTGTTTAATGGAAACATTTTTCTGAATTTCCATTAAGACGATTGGGGGCAACAATATATAATTATACTATTGGAGATTATTATAATGCACACAAGTAAAATTATTACAAATATATGTTATGCATCACTGACCAATCTGACATGTTCCTGTAACCGGGTTTATAAGCAGCGGTGTAATAAACTAGAATAAGAATTAAATTAAATAAAGCCAAATAAGAGCTATTAGATCACAGTAATATATTAGTAAAAAATACTCTTCAGTTAGCAGGTCAAAAGTTTGAAGTAGATTAGATGCAAGGTTGACAAAAAATTGAACAATGAAGTTATTGTTTGAAAATCTGCACGACTAATACTCAAGGTTATTACAATTACATGCTAAAGACTGCGGACAAAAGGTGAGATTAAAATCAAAAAATTTAAAATAAAGCCCCGAGAATAATAATTAAATCAAATAAGGCCAAATAAAGGCTATTAGACCACAGCAATATATTAGTAAAAAAATACTCCAATTAATAAGAATGCTCAACAGTGAGGGACAGTTTCATTTTTGCTGGATAAGAAACTTATCTCGATTGCTTAGAAATCAGGTCCGGATACCTGTTTAATGGAAACATTTTCCTGAATTTCCGCTAAGACACAAGATTGGTGGCAACAATATATAATTATACTATTGGAAATTATTATAATGCACACAAGTAAAATTATTACAAATATATATTGTAATGCACCACTTTGTGCTGACTTTATATTTATGTATTGACTATATCAGCTCCACGTTATGCTAGCCAAAAATTGTGCTATAGCTCACCAATTGGACTATGCCCTACTTAATGCAATGTCTTAAATGTCAAACAATAATTGCTTTTAAATCGAGAGCTCTTATTTTCAGGGTGGGTTCGCCAAAATCTAGTTCTCTATTAATTGAAGTTTTAAAATTGTATTTTCAAAATTATTTGACTATCAATGACATATAACGTCAAACCTGACTTTTAAAATTCATCAAACCAGGTAATTGACAATTGTATCTTACATAAACATATTTATTATTCAATTCACTTAGGTAAGTACTATATCAACTTTATATTATCACTTTCTTTTATTGACAGTGATTCAAAATACTTTCTCAACTTATCTACACAAACCTTAATAACTGCTCTTGCTTTCACTGCAGCAACATCCAACCAATACCGGATCCTGATGTCCATAGACCGCAACACCTACTGCCCACTTCATAAACAGCAACACCTATGATGGTCTGTGAATCCTTTCAACTGCATTCGTCCCGTCAAATCAACTCCTCTGCTACCAAAATCCAGTCCTTGTTCCTCCTGAATGTCACTCCCACACGAACTAACTCCTGGTAAGCTGCTAATATTATGATGTTCCAAATCTAACTTTGTTCTCTTTTTGCAGATAGTCCGATGTCTCTTGTTATACTCACAAAATATCCAAATCAAATCAGTTACTTGTAAGAACCTCCAATGATCTCTTGTATGTATGAATAATTCAAATATCTTCAAATAATGTAACCTTCTGTTTTCTTTCCAATTAACTGTATTTGTATAATCTCTTCAACGATTATATGTCTCCATGAATTACATTTTACGTTTTCGGCTATCACACCACGCAGATTTGTTTATAGCCCTTTTTAATTTGTATATACCAAAAATAACACAAATCAAGGCATAATTTCCAGTTTTATTTAATAAAATTTTTTATTTTAAAATTACATGTATGCTTTTTTATAAGTTGTTTTTGTAACTAGCTAAACAAATTTCTATCTATTAGATACAATTCTTAGTGCACACTTCCTATATTTTAAAATAATACTATTATAGGATATTCACTCTGATTATTATTAACAAATACATTTGTCTAATGTTACCTTGGTTTGTTCTTTATTAACATTTTATACAACCATTAAGTTATTTAATTCAATTAATATCACACTATCAAATGGCTCCCTTTCGTTGTATCAATTTCTTTCATTATTCATATTCGAAACTTTACACACATCAAGATCTAATTATTGTAACCTTCCAAATTTATTAGTTTTTTAATATTTCTTTCTTATGATTTATTATACTGCAACATGTATCATAACAATATATTATGCATCACTAGTCAACCTGACATGGTCCTGTAACCGGTTTTATAAATATTGATATGAAGAATTATTAAAAATCTTTAAGTTGTTAGGTTGACTGTGTCAGGTTTCCACGAAAAAACTAAAGCTCCTACAGGCCAGATTCTTGGATCAAGTATTGAATCTACATTTTGCTCGTATTTGCTTGCGACTAGATTGTAGCAGCGTTTGGGCACTATATGTTTTAACTACATTTTTTATTCTGATTAGTCTCCAAAACAACTGAATTATTTGTATTTGAAGAATTTAGATTATTTCCAGCTAAAAGATGCAACACTCAAAATGTTTTTTTTAATGTAAATGAATATTTTATAGAATTCGTAAAACCAAAGAAAATATTAGTAGATAATACAACTTATTTTAAAAACCCTAGATTTAAGACATCCGTAAGCCAATCCTAAACTGGTACGAAGCTAACACATATAAGTATGACATAGTTTTGAATAGCAGAATTTTATAATACAAAACGGAGCGATGAAAGAGTCGTCTGTTGATCATATTTTTAGCCACGAAGCATCTTTCAGTTTTTATAAGTTATCCTATCATCTCCTTTCTTGCAGGTGTTAATAGAGGCTATATTTGCGTGTCGTCAGATGTCAGACCTGTCAAGATTTGTGGATGTGAGTGTTTGGAAATGTGCAAGGTTGCTAAAAATAAAACGGATGTGATTGTTTGGGGTTTCGGCGTAGGTCTGCACAGTTTTGACGGGAAATTCAAATTCAGCTCAGGTTTTGGTGGGAAATTCAAATTCTGCGTAGGTTTTGACGGTAAATTTAAATTATATATATTGGCGGGAAAATCTGGCAATATACAAGGTTGATAAAACTAAATGTGTGGTTAAGAAATTTGCTTAAAATTGGCTGAAAATTTACAGACATTGGTAAATCCATGACACTGTTTGTAAGCGCCGAATGTAAACATTACGTGTTTTTTCCTGTACTTTATTAAATACACACAAAGTTTCGAAATTGGGCGATAGTTATTTATTCTGCTTTTGCTGTTGGATCTATGTACAGAGGGACAGCATCCCTCACTTTAGCAATAAGCAAGTTCTTAAAGAAATATTATTATTATACTGTAGAGATTTACAGGTTACAGTTCGGAGTGTAAACTGAGTTAAAAATTTTGAATATTTCTATTCCGCTATTAGCAGCAGTACCATTGAATTGCATATTGTTTTCTTTTACGTAAGACCCAAATTTTAAATTCGATTGTTTTAATATAGGTTTGAAAGCACTGCTGACAGACAGACAGACAGACAGACAGGTAGGCAGACAGGGTTTGCGGAAAATTCGTTCCTCACATTTCGTTCCCCACATTTCGTACCCCACATTTCGTTACCGGGATATTTCGTCTCCCCACATCTCGTACCTAGAAACCTCGTTCACGAGCGAACTCAATTTGTCTCGTAGATTACAGGGTGTTGAAAAACAAGTGCAGCAATCGGATGCAGTTAGAAAAATGAAATATATCTAGATTAATTAGAAATCAAATACATAAGAGAAAACCTCAAACTTGTTTAAATCATGTTTGCAACTAAACAATCACATTAGAAACTGTAATAGTGTAAATAAAGCTAAAATTAGAATGCTTGAAAGAGGTACATCAATAGAATTTGTAGACTATAGAAAATATCTGTCCAGACTTGTTTAAACGAATGTGGTCGTCTGAGAATGTGTACGGTTGTTAAAAACAAATGTATGGTTAAGAGATTTTGTAGGAAACTCTACAACACTGTAAGCACCGAGCTTAAATATTACGTGTTATTTCCAGTACTTTATTAAATACACAGTTTCGAAATTGAGCCGATAGTTATTTATTTCAACCCACTCTTACAAACATTCGAACATATAGAGTAAGACTCATAACTTCAAATAAGTTATCCTATCATCTCTTTTATCAGTGTTGCAGGTGTCAATAGAGGCTATATTTGCGGGCTGCCAGATGTTTAAGCAGATGTAGGCGTCTGACCGGATGTTATTGTCTGGATATCCGCCTAATGTAGCTAATGAGGGTGGGTCAATGACCTCCATTATGTGAGTCGGATGTGATTGTTTGAGAAATTGCACGGTTGCTAAAAAATAAAATGTGTGGAGTCTTTGTCTGAGCAATTTACACCAGATGTAGTTAATGACCCCCCCCCCCACATGATCAGTATCTGCAAATTTGGTAGACCGGTAGACACGCAGAGCCCAACAACACGGGAGTCTGGGAATGTTGCTCTTTGTCCAAGATACACATAGTCTGAATGTCTGTCTGTCTGCCTGTCTACCTGTCTGTCTGTCTGTCTGCCTGCCTGCCTGCCTGCCTGTCTGTCTGTCTGTCTGTCTGCCTGTCTGTCTGTCTGTCTAACTGTCTACCTGTCTACCTGTTTACCTGTATACCTGTCTGTCTGCCTGTCTACCTATCTACCTGTCTAGCTCTCTACCTGTCTACCTGACTAGCTGTCTACCTGTCTGTCTACCTGTCTACCTGTCTACCAAGTTTGCAGACATTGATACTGGGGGTCATTAACTACATCCGGTGTAAATTTGTCAGAAAAAGACTCCACACACATTTTATTCTTTAGCAACCGTGCAATTTCTCAAACAATCACATCCGACTCACATAATGGAGGTCATTGACCCACCCTCATTAGCTGCATTTGGCAGATGTCCCGACAATAACATCCGGTCAGACGCCCACATCTGTTTAAACATTTGGCAGCCCGCAAATGTAGCCTCTATTAACACCTGCAACACTGATAAAGGAGATGATAGGATAACTTATAAAAACTGAAAGATGCTGGGTGGCTAAAAATATGATCAACAGACGACTCTTTCATCGCTCCGTTTTGTATTATAAAATTCTGCTATTTAAAACTCCGTCATACTTAAATGTGTTAGCTTCGTACCACTTTAGGATTGGCTTGCGGATGTCTTAAATCTCGGGTTTTTAAAATAAGTTGTATTATCTGCTAATATTTTCTTTGGTTTTACGAATTCTATAAAATATTCATTTAAATTTTTTCAAAAAAACATCTTGAGTGTTGCATCTTTTAGCTGGAAATAATCTAAATTCGTCAAATACAAATAATCCAGTTGTTTTGGAGACTAATCAGAATAAAAAATGTACTTAAAACATATAGTACCGTGGCTAAAACACAAAACGCTGCTAATATCCAGTCGCAAGCAAATACGAGCAAAATGTAAATTCAATACTTGATCCAAGAATCTGGCCTGTAGGAGCTTTAGTTTTTTCGTGGAAACCTGACACAGTCAACCTAACAACTTAAAGATTTTTAATAATTCTTCATGTCAATATTTATAAAACTGGTTACAGGAACATGTCAGGTTGACTAGTAATGCATAATATATATATTTGTAATAATTTTATTTGTGCGCATTATAATAATCTCCAATAGTATAATTATATATTGTTGCCACCAATCTTGTGTCTTAGCGGAAATTCAGGAAAATGTTTCCATTAAACAGGTATCCGGACCTGATTTCTAAGCAATCGAGATAAGTTTCTTATCCAGCAAAAATGAAAC
The DNA here is from genome assembly GCA_940337035.1 of Agriotes lineatus. Lineage (NCBI taxonomy): Eukaryota > Metazoa > Arthropoda > Insecta > Coleoptera > Elateridae > Agriotes > Agriotes lineatus. The sequence continues at coordinate 40,914 of CALNHX010009832.1, forward strand.
TGTCCCTCACTGTTGAGCATCTTTATTAATTAGAGTATGTTTTACTAATATATTGCTGTGGTCTAATAGCTTTTATTTGGCTTTATTTAATTTAATTCTTATTCTCGGGCCTTGATTTTTAAATTTTTGATTTTAATCTCACCTTTTGTCCGCAGTCTTTAGCATGTAATTGTAATAACCTTGAGTATTAGTCGTGCACATTTTCAAAGAACAACTTCATTGTTCAATTTTTTGCCAACCTTGCAACTAAACTACTTCAAACTTTTAACCTGATAACTGAAGAGTATTTTTTGCTACTATGTTACTGTGATGTAATAGCTTTTATTTGGCTTTATTTAATAGAATTATTATTCTAGTTTATTACACCGCTGTGCTAAACTCGGTTACAGGTACATGTCAAGTTGGCCAGTCATGCATAACATATATTTGTAATAATTTTACTTGTGTGCATTATAATAATCTCCAATAGTATAATTATATATTGTTGTCATCAATCTTGTGTCTTAGCGGAAATTTAAGAAAATGTTTCTATTAAACAGGTATCCGGACCTGATTTCAAGCAATCGAGGTAAGTTTCTTATCCAGCAAAAATGAAACTGTCCCTCATTGTTGAGCATCCTTTTTAATTAGAGTATTTTTTTACTAATATATTGCTGTAGTCTAATAACTTTTATTTGACTTTCTTCTTCTTTATCAGCCATTGTCTATCCACTCCTGGATGTAGGCCTCTCCCATATGTTTCCATGCCTTCCTGTCTTGCGCCACTTGTTGCCATTTGTATCCTGCTCGTTCCTTGATGTCGTCGAGCCATCGTCTTTGTGGTCTCCCGACGCTTCTTTTTGTTTGTCTTTGTTATTTGACTTTATTTAATTTAATTCTTATTCTCGGAGCTTTATTTTAAAATTTTTGTTTTTAATCTTACGTTTTGTCCGCTGCCTTTAGCATGTAATTGTAATAATCTTGAGTATTAGTCGTGCAGATTTTCAAACAATAACTTCATTGTTCAATTTTTTGCCAACCTTGCAACTAAACTACTTCAAACTTTTAACCTGCTAGCTGAAGAGTATTTTTTACTAATATATTACTTTAATTCTTATTCTAGTTTGTTACACCACCATTGTTCAATTTTTACCAGCTTTGCACATTTCTCAAACAAGTCCGGACAGGTTTGAAGCTCCAAACAATAAAATCCGGTTTATCTGATTCGGCAAAAAAATTCAAACAAATACTTCATTGTTAAATAATTTTTTAGCGGTCGTACAGATTCCTCAAACAATGAGCGTCATTGTTCAATTGGTAGATAATAACATCCGGCTAGACACCCCGCATCTGCAAGTCTCAACAAGTTTGCATTCCCAGACGATGACTCACATCCGCTTGAGCCTAGGAAATATTTTTTTGATAAGCGTAGGGATAAAATTAGACATTTAGCTCCAAAATGCATCGTGGAAATCTTGTAAAAATTTCAAAATTAGACTTTTAGCCCCAAAATTTATCGTGGGAAGTGCCAAGGTGAGACCAATGACCTTGACCCCGACTAGGCCTCGCCCTTGACTCCGGCTAGGCCCGCGACCTTGATCCCGGCTAAGCCAACGACCTTGACAAACCTGTGCAAAAACCCCGCGCAGACCTGCGCAGTGACACATTTTGGTCCAGAACCCCTCTAGGTACACTACTCACTTATAACTTATAAGTCAACATGCGAGGGATGATCAATGTATTCGCAACCTAATATATAAAGAAACAAACTAGAGAAATAGACACTTGGATCAAAATTTATTTTTCAACGTAATGACCCTGAACATATAATTTTTCAAACGATGCTTAGTGCAGCAATTCCCTGCAAGCACGAATTTTATTCAGGCAACACCAATATTGCACCACATTGAGGTGCATCTTTAGAAGATTCTCTTCTATCCTTAAACTCTGTTGACTATTTTTGACTGTACTGTAAGAAGAGGCAAACTCACCCTAGGTAAACAGTGGTAGATTTCAAGAGGTATAAGTTTTTTTGAACAAATTACGAATTTCACCTTTTTCGATTTTACGGAACCTAACAGGTATTGCTTTTCTAAAAAATTAATAGCACAGCAACCAATAGACGGTAACCATAAAATTTTGACGAGCGAAATTTGATCCGGGCCAACGAAAATTCGTGTTTAAAAAATAAAACGACTACAGAAATCGCACATGAACTTTATTGCAAGCAGCGAACGTACAAAAAGACAAGATACCTATCTAAAACAGATGTATTTGTAATCTCTAAGTGCTGATATCGCACGAGACGTGTCTTATCTTACGTTAGTCAACAGGTTGGTAACCGTAACTCCTTGCGTTGTTTAGCAAGAACTATGGTATAAACCAGAGTTCGACGAAAAGTGGATATTTGGGACCTGTTAAACTTATTTAAAGAAAAATATGTGTACAGCATATATACGGCCATCATTGCTATTAACATATACAATATAATAGTATAAACGCTAATTTTGTTATAATAAATCGAAATATCGTCAATACCATTTTATTGACTTTTCTGCTTATTCAACGATAGTTTCTAACTGTAAAAGTTTAAAATTGAAAATATCTGTTGCTATATTAGTTTCAACCGGGCGTAAATTTGGCAATTCAATATTATAAAATTCTAACTGAAAGTTCTAATAGGTTTTCAGTAGCGTGCCCTCTATTTGAACATCACATGCACTATTTAGGTTTAACGCATAACTGCCATTTAGCACCACACTGATTTTAGATATTTTACAAATTTATTTAGTCACTATACTTCTGGGGTGATGATGATCCACTTGGCCTTTTCTAATGGTTACATTTTCACTCCGATATGTTGACTGGTACCTGAAGACATTTGGTTGTTTTCTGAATATTTGAGTAATTGGATCTCGCACGGAGCTTCTGTTTTGATTTCCGTGGTACGAAGTTCATGGAATATGACTTCTTCGGGTCCTACTTCTTGACATTTGTTGTCGAAATATGCATAGTTTCGCTCGTTATATATGAGGAATTTCGAAATAGGTGTTATAGTTCTAAACATTTTGGCAGATGGGACTGGTAAGGAATATAAATGATCATAATCGTAGGTTTCAGCTTCAACAATTTCTAGAATAATGACGATTTGATTTCCTTTACTGTAACTTGTAATTGCTGTATTTTTTACGTATAACAAAATATTCTTCACAACTGTTTCGAAAGAAAGCTTATGTTTTTCAATCTTGGTATTAATACTTGACAGCTCCGAAAGTAGAGTTGTGGAATGTATTGAATTTTGAAAAATTTATTGCTACTTCAATTACCTCTAACATAGAGTAAATAATTTGGAAACTAATTGCAAATGGCAAGAATAAAGAATATAAAAGAAAATAACTGTGCGTATCGATCGCTGGCAAATGTGTAGCTTTGATGACGTGCTCTAATTGTAAGATTCGAGATTGTAACTTCATTTTATTATGAGCAAGCCCTTCAGTACTATTTTTAAATTTTAAAATTGATTTTTGAAGTAAAGTAATTTGCTCCTTAATTAAAGTCTTCATTTGTTTTTGATTATCGGAAAGTGTAGTCATGGCTTTATCGTATCTTTCTGCTAAATTTCCCGTTATTGACTTTATTATTGGTCCCAATTTTTGCATAGCAAGTGGGTTAAGCTGATAAATTTGACTTTTAATTTTACTTTCTAATAAATTTACAAGACTATATTAATTATGATAAAACTACATAAGCTTGTGACGTTATCCTGGCGCAAATCTAATTAAGAAACGCAATTAATGAATTTAATATTTGCGCAAAGCTAATTTTTGTCACATTTGGTGTCTTCGAAGCTCACTTTGTTGATAATATTTCACAGCCATACTAAAACCTTTGATAACCTTAGGGTCAAGGCAACATTCCTGTACAAAAATGTTGATAACACCCGTAGTCCAGCGCTGCTTATCTTATGAATTCGTTCTCCCACTCAACATCAACCTACAAGATAACGCCGAGTATAAATACAAGTAATTTCGGCACTAAACTTAACTAATATTTCAAGGTTCAGAACAGAACTTTACCTGGGCTGAGGGCTTTCGGCTTCCAGCACCTGGGGGAGCAAACCCAAGCTCTTTCGGACTGCCGCTGACCTGAGCCCGATAATCAGAGCGCTACAAAGCTCGGAGCTTTGTTGATTCGAAATCGTCACCGCTACCACCGTTAAAGTAAAAGCGCTTCCAAATCCTTCCTGTTGATTCCGTGGACAGCCCTCTGTAATGCCAGGAAATCTTGCCTGCCGCTAGCCATTTAGTAGCGGCTCATAATCCCCATATTTATCCCAGTCCAGCAACATCGGCTTGAATAAATCGATCATCAGATTCCAGACTCGCCACTATAACAATTAAAAAAGTCCGGCCCCGTCAAACTTACCTCATCGAAAGGTCGCACACACTAGCACTAAACCCGTTTGACATTTATATTTCCAACAGAGGTTGGTTTTAAACATTAGATTCATTAACAAGAACCCGATAGTTAAAAACATTCAATCATACCTCTATAATAATGCACAACACTACATGCTAAACGTGCAAAAGTACCAAGGCTACATTCTACGATTACTGTTTTTGGGTTTTTGTAAACAAACTTCTCATTACTTTTAATAGGGATATGTATGTATGTGTGGCTTGACACTCTAAGTAGTAGTTGAGCCGCTTCATAGCAAGCTTTCTAGATCCATCCTTGGTTGGATCAGTCCCAATCCGATTATTTTCCAATATCTTTGCATATCTCATTCCAACTGTCTCTGTGTATAATCTTTTCTTCTATATTTTCCACCTCTATTGGTAACAGGTCATTCTTAACTTCATCTTCACATCTTGCTTTTGGTCTGCTCTTTCTTCTTTCGCCCGTTGGTTTCCATTAGGTTCACTGTCTCTTGTTGTTCTGCCCTCAATACGTGTCCCAACCTTTTCGCTCTCTTTTGAAT
>CALNHX010009833.1:0-45865 GCA_940337035.1 Agriotes lineatus
AGAGTCAAACCTTCTCCGCGGCATTGAGTTGGTCTCTTGACAGTACTGTCTCTAGTAGAAGCTTCTGATGTGTACTAGAAACTGTGGACGGGCCTGGTTAGTTGCTAACAGTCAACCTAGCTTTAGCCTTCTTACAACGTTTTCTTTCTGCACCGCAACGGTTTCTCTTAGTAGGAGGCCCTATTTGGGATAGATCATCGATTACTGAGGAGGTTCCCAAAACAGTCTCCTTCTTAATGAATTATTCTATAGAGGGTCCACTGGAGGAACACCCTTTTAGGGCGATTAGAGTGAGACCTGCAGCAGGTCTCTCCTTTAAAGGAGTGTTTTTGTTAATAACGCTATCCAGGATTAATCTCACAAGTAGACAAGAAAGGGGGGCCGTTGCTGCAGAGCGTATTACAGGAGTAAGTCTAAGGAACCATGGGAATGGCACCAGGCATAGCATGGGCATCGTTCAAACTCTAGGCTCAGCTTCCACCTTAGCTTGGGGTTAATTTATCGACTTTTCGGTCTAGATCCGAAGGGTTAGTTTAAACAGGGCCACTACAGAAAGAATGCAATTACAGATCACATAGTCTTATACTACCCAAGGGTTTTGGAAATCCGAAAGCGAAAAGTGCAATACTTCTAGCGCAGCTTCCCTGTGAGCTGCCTTTCGCCAGGGGACATAATTAAATATCAGCCCTGATGTCCGACAGCCCACTCGACCCCTTTGAAGGTTTGCACTGTTGTCAGCAAAATTTTTGGCATTTTGATATTAAAATTCCAATAATGTCACTATAATAGTGTTAAAAATTTGATAGTTTTTTTATGCCACTGTTGGCCTTCTATCACAATTCATGCATCCTACCTAATAAAAACATCTAACAACCTACTGAAAGGAAGAAACATTGTGTATGGATTATAGGTGTAGAAGCAAACATATATAAGTATAGGAAAATTGTGGAACAAAGAGACAAAACGTCTAAGAAAAGCCAAAAAAATGGCTGCCGACCGCAACCAGTACCAAAAGTGGGTTGATGATACGACGCTCTAAAAGTCTCATGGACAGACGGGAAAGGAAAAGAAGAAGAAGAAAAAATATTATAGTACGTTAAGCATAACTTTATATTCCCATATTATTTTATGTAACTGTCATCTTATCTTGAGTTCGATGCTATATTAACATTTCCTGTTCTGGCTTTCCTACTGTTCTTCTGAAACAAGCAAACTATTGGTTGCGGCAAAATTACGGTGACCTAGAATTTTTTATCTAGGTCACCGTAATTTTGCTTTTTGTTTTTATAGTTTCACCTAATTTAAATTATTATTACCCACAACTGTCACATGACAGATATCATCCAATGAGAACCATGCATTTTTTTTAAAAATCGACCAATCCCGAACTGATTACCTGATAAGCTCCTTAGGGAAACTTATCAATCGATAAGCTCCCTAGTGCTAATTATCGACCCCCGTAGATGGTGTCATAATTACAAATAGAAATGCAAGCAACAAGCAATTTGAGTTTTTTAGCATTATGAGATCAATTTTAAATCATAATTCGTATACGGGTTTTGTGTAATAATCTTCAAAATATAAACGCCGACGACACACTTACATATAATGTTGCCCGTGCCAAGAGTCATCGTGCTGGTTGCCCTTAGAAAACTGTCCTCGGGCAACCCTCGGAACAGTTTTCATTGCAACCAGCACTCAACTCTTGGCGTATACAAAATTATCGGTAAGTATGTCTCGCCCTTGTTATATTACTATTGAAAAGCCACACTTACATAAAATCAAAAATTCGCCTTCGACTGTTTCCAAAAGTTAGAACCATACAGATATTTAAAAACGTTACTTGACCTGTATTACCCCAACCAACATACGCCATGGAATGTCATCATTAAGTTTTTAAATAACAAGGTTATATTTTTAAATCAGAAATTAAAAGCTGATATTTTTCTTGGTTTGGTAATACCAAATATATGGGCCTAAAATCAGACACTTTCATGCTATACCTTGTACAAAGAATACACATATCTTTAGGGAACTTATTTATTAGTTCCTATGGTCTGATTGATGTTTTTACGATTCACAAGCCTAATTGACATAAATAATATATTCTGACAAATACCAGCTTTTCAATTCTGACATAAAATATGACCTTGTTATTTATAAAATTTGGAGCGTTTCCATACTTACCAACACACTGTATATTTGACAGCTATCAACAAAAATCGAAAGGTAACCACAGTTGTTTGTCTGTGTAAAAATGTTAAATAAAATTAATGTATCGGATTGCTTTTCTCGAATTCAAAAAATGGCAGATTTGGTTGTAAAATATTTAGCGCTAAGAATATGGTTTTAAACAGAATCTCAGTTTTAGTGAATCGAACAATTCAACAAATAGATTTCTTGCATTTGTTGATATTAAAGTTTAAGATTTGGATATAGGAATATAACGCTAGCATTTCAACGAAACGAAAATAATATGCGGTTTTAAAAATATTCTCTAATTACAATTAGGTTACCAAGTGCTGAGTTTTAGAGTATTAAGCTATTTTCTAATCTAAGCAACAAAATCAGATAATTACCCATCAACAAATACCAAACACTACCCTTTAAAATATGACGATCACACTAATCGACAAGACCGACACCATTTTAAATTGGTGTACTGCTATGATTTATAAAATGAACCGATGGACCCTAAACTTAGGCTAGCAGTCTGGAACGCAAGCGGTTTTAAAAATATTCTCTCATTACAATTAGGCTACCAAGTGCTGAGTTTTAGAGTATTAAGCTATTTTCTAATTTAAGCAACAAAATCAGATAATTGCCCATCAAAAAATACCAAACACTACCCTTTAAAATATGACGATCACACTAATCGACAAGACGGACACCATTTTAAATTGGTGTACTGCTATGATTTATAAAATGAACCGATGGACCCTAAACTTAGGCTAGCAGTCTGGAACGCCAGCGGTTTTAAAAATATTCTCTCATTACAATTAGGCTACCAAGTGCTGAGTTTTAGAGTATTAAGCTATTTTCTAATTTAAGCAACAAAATCAGATAATTACCCATCAACAAATACCAAACACTACCCTTTAAAATATGACGATCACACTAATCGACAAGACGGACACCATTTTAAATTGGTGTACTGCTATGATTTATAAAATGAACCGATGGACCCTAAACTTAGGCTAGCAGTCTGGAACGCCAGCGGTTTTAAAAATATTCTCTCATTACAATTAGGCTACCAAGTGCTGGGTTTTAGAGTATTAAGCTATTTTCTAATTTAAGCAACAAAATCAGATAATTACCCATCAACAAATACCAAACACTACCCTTTAACATATGACGATCACACTAATCGACAAGACGGACACCATTTTAAATTGGTGTACTGCTATGATTTATAAAATGAACCGATGGACCCTAAATTTAGGCTAGCAGTCTGGAACGCAAGCGGTTTTAAAAATATTCTCTCATTACAATTAGGCTACCAAGTGCTGAGTTTTAGAGTATTAAGCTATTTTCTAATTTAAGCAACAAAATCAGATAATTGCCCATCAAAAAATACCAAACACTACCCTTTAAAATATGACGATCGAACTAATCGACAAGACGGACACCATTTTAAATTGGTGTACTGCTATGATTTATAAAATGAACCGATGGACCCTAAACTTAGGCTAGCAGTCTGGAACGCCAGCGGTTTTAAAAATATTCTCTCATTACAATTAGGCTACCAAGTGCTGGGTTTTAGAGTATTAAGCTATTTTCTAATTTAAGCAACAAAATCAGATAATTACCCATCAACAAATACCAAACACTACCCTTTAAAATATGACGATCACACTAATCGACAAGACCGACACCATTTTAAATTGGTGTACTGCTATGATTTATAAAATGAACCGATGGACCCTAAACTTAGGCTAGCAGTCTGGAACGCCAGCGGTTTTAAAAATATTCTCTCATTACAATTAGGCTACCAAGTGCTGGGTTTTAGAGTATTAAGCTATTTTCTAATTTAAGCAACAAAATCAGATAATTACCCATCAACAAATACCAAACGCTACCCTTTAAAATATGACGATCGAACTAATCGACAAGACGGACACCATTTTAAATTGGTGTACTGCTATGATTTATAAAATGAACCGATGGACCCTAAACTTAGGCTAGCAGTCTGGAACGCCAGCGGTTTTAAAAATATTCTCTCATTACAATTAGGCTACCAAGTGCTGGGTTTTAGAGTATTAAGCTATTTTCTAATTTAAGCAACAAAATCAGATAATTACCCATCAACAAATACCAAACACTACCCTTTAAAATATGACGATCACACTAATCGACAAGACCGACACCATTTTAAATTGGTGTACTGCTATGATTTATAAAATGAACCGATTGACCCTAAACTTAGGCTAGCAGTCTGGAACGCAAGCGGTTTTAAAAATATTCTCTCATTACAATTAGGCTACCAAGTGCTGAGTTTTAGAGTATTAAGCTATTTTCTAATTTAAGCAACAAAATCAGATAATTGCCCATCAAAAAATACCAAACACTACCCTTTAAAATATGACGATCGAACTAATCGACAAGACGGACACCATTTTAAATTGGTGTATTGCTATGATTTATAAAATGAACCGATGGACCCTAAACTTAGGCTAGCAGTCTGGAACGCCAGCGGTTTTAAAAATATTCTCTCATTACAATTAGGCTACCAAGTGCTGAGTTTTAGAGTATTAAGCTATTTTCTAATTTAAGCAACAAAATCAGATAATTGCCCATCAACAAATACCAAACACTACCCTTTAAAATATGACGATCGAACTAATCGACAAGACGGACACCATTTTAAATTGGTGTACTGCTATGATTTATAAAATGAACCGATGAACCCTAAACTTAGGCTAGCAGTCTGGAACGCCAGCGGTTTTAAAAATATTCTCTCATTACAATTAGGCTACCAAGTGCTGAGTTTTAGAGTATTAAGCTATTTTCTAATTTAAGCAACAAAATCAGATAATTGCCCATCAACAAATACCAAACACTACCCTTTAAAATATGACGATCGAACTAATCGACAAGACGGACACCATTTTAAATTGGTGTACTGCTATGATTTATAAAATGAACCGATGGACCCTAAACTTAGGCTAGCAGTCTGGAACGCCAGCGGTTTTAAAAATATTCTCTCATTACAATTAGGCTACCAAGTGCTGAGTTTTAGAGTATTAAGCTATTTTCTAATCTAAGCAACAAAATCAGATAATTGCCCATCAACAAATACCAAACACTACCCTTTAAAATATGACGATCACAGTAATCGACAAGGCCGACACCATTTTAAATTGGTGTACTGCTATGATTTATAAAATGAACCGATGGACCCTAAACTTAGGCTATCAGTCTGGAACGCAAGCGGTTTTAAAAATATTCTCTCATTACAATTAGGCTACCAAGTGCTGAGTTTTAGAGTATTAAGCTATTTTCTAATTTAAGCAACAAAATCAGATAATTGCCCATCAAAAAATACCAAACACTACCCTTTAAAATATGACGATCGAACTAATCGACAAGACGGACACCATTTTAAATTGGTGTACTGCTATGATTTATAAAATGAACCGATGGACCCTAAACTTAGGCTAGCAGTCTGGAACGCCAGCGGTTTTAAAAATATTCTCTCATTACAATTAGGCTACCAAGTGCTGGGTTTTAGAGTATTAAGCTATTTTCTAATTTAAGCAACAAAATCAGATAATTACCCATCAACAAATACCAAACACTACCCTTTAAAATATGACGATCACACTAATCGACAAGACCGACACCATTTTAAATTGGTGTACTGCTATGATTTATAAAATGAACCGATTGACCCTAAACTTAGGCTAGCAGTCTGGAACGCAAGCGGTTTTAAAAATATTCTCTCATTACAATTAGGCTACCAAGTGCTGAGTTTTAGAGTATTAAGCTATTTTCTAATTTAAGCAACAAAATCAGATAATTGCCCATCAAAAAATACCAAACACTACCCTTTAAAATATGACGATCGAACTAATCGACAAGACGGACACCATTTTAAATTGGTGTACTGCTATGATTTATAAAATGAACCGATGGACCCTAAACTTAGGCTAGCAGTCTGGAACGCCAGCGGTTTTAAAAATATTCTCTCATTACAATTAGGCTACCAAGTGCTGGGTTTTAGAGTATTAAGCTATTTTCTAATTTAAGCAACAAAATCAGATAATTACCCATCAACAAATACCAAACACTACCCTTTAAAATATGACGATCACACTAATCGACAAGACCGACACCATTTTAAATTGGTGTACTGCTATGATTTATAAAATGAACCGATTGACCCTAAACTTAGGCTAGCAGTCTGGAACGCAAGCGGTTTTAAAAATATTCTCTCATTACAATTAGGCTACCAAGTGCTGAGTTTTAGAGTATTAAGCTATTTTCTAATTTAAGCAACAAAATCAGATAATTGCCCATCAAAAAATACCAAACACTACCCTTTAAAATATGACGATCGAACTAATCGACAAGACGGACACCATTTTAAATTGGTGTATTGCTATGATTTATAAAATGAACCGATGGACCCTAAACTTAGGCTAGCAGTCTGGAACGCCAGCGGTTTTAAAAATATTCTCTCATTACAATTAGGCTACCAAGTGCTGAGTTTTAGAGTATTAAGCTATTTTCTAATTTAAGCAACAAAATCAGATAATTGCCCATCAACAAATACCAAACACTACCCTTTAAAATATGACGATCGAACTAATCGACAAGACGGACACCATTTTAAATTGGTGTACTGCTATGATTTATAAAATGAACCGATGAACCCTAAACTTAGGCTAGCAGTCTGGAACGCCAGCGGTTTTAAAAATATTCTCTCATTACAATTAGGCTACCAAGTGCTGAGTTTTAGAGTATTAAGCTATTTTCTAATTTAAGCAACAAAATCAGATAATTGCCCATCAACAAATACCAAACACTACCCTTTAAAATATGACGATCGAACTAATCGACAAGACGGACACCATTTTAAATTGGTGTACTGCTATGATTTATAAAATGAACCGATGGACCCTAAACTTAGGCTAGCAGTCTGGAACGCCAGCGGTTTTAAAAATATTCTCTCATTACAATTAGGCTACCAAGTGCTGAGTTTTAGAGTATTAAGCTATTTTCTAATCTAAGCAACAAAATCAGATAATTGCCCATCAACAAATACCAAACACTACCCTTTAAAATATGACGATCACAGTAATCGACAAGGCCGACACCATTTTAAATTGGTGTACTGCTATGATTTATAAAATGAACCGATGGACCCTAAACTTAGGCTATCAGTCTGGAACGCAAGCGGTTTTAAAAATATTCTCTCATTACAATTAGGCTACCAAGTGCTGAGTTTTAGAGTATTAAGCTATTTTCTAATTTAAGCAACAAAATCAGATAATTGCCCATCAAAAAATACCAAACACTACCCTTTAAAATATGACGATCGAACTAATCGACAAGACGGACACCATTTTAAATTGGTGTACTGCTATGATTTATAAAATGAACCGATGGACCCTAAACTTAGGCTAGCAGTCTGGAACGCCAGCGGTTTTAAAAATATTCTCTCATTACAATTAGGCTACCAAGTGCTGGGTTTTAGAGTATTAAGCTATTTTCTAATTTAAGCAACAAAATCAGATAATTGCCCATCAACAAATACCAAACACTACCCTTTAAAATATGACGATCGAACTAATCGACAAGACGGACACCATTTTAAATTGGTGTACTGCTATGATTTATAAAATGAACCGATGGACCCTAAACTTAGGCTAGCAGTCTGGAATGCCAGCGGTTTTAAAAATATTCTCTCATTACAATTAGGCTACCAAGTGCTGAGTTTTAGAGTATTAAGCTATTTTCTAATTTAAGCAACAAAATCAGATAATTGCCCATCAACAAATACCAAACACTACCCTTTAAAATATGACGATCACACTAATCGACAAGACGGACACCATTTTAAATTGGTGTACTGCTATGATTTATAAAATGAACCGATGGACCCTAAACTTAGGCTAGCAGTCTGGAACGCCAGCGGTTTTAAAAATATTCTCTCATTACAATTAGGCTACCAAGTGCTGAGTTTTAGAGTATTAAGCTATTTTCTAATCTAAGCAACAAAATCAGATAATTGCCCATCAACAAATACCAAACACTGGCCTTTAAAATATGACGATCACACTAATCGACAAGACCGACACCATTTTAAATTGGTGTACTGCTATGATTTATAAAATGAACCGATGGACCCTAAACTTAGGCTAGCAGTCTGGAACGCAAGCGGTTTTAAAAATATTCTCTCATTACAATTAGGCTACCAAGTGCTGAGTTTTAGAGTATTAAGCTATTTTCTAATTTAAGCAACAAAATCAGATAATTGCCCATCAAAAAATACCAAACACTACCCTTTAAAATATGACGATCGAACTAATCGACAAGACGGACACCATTTTAAATTGGTGTACTGCTATGATTTATAAAATGAACCGATGGACCCTAAACTTAGGCTAGCAGTCTGGAACGCCAGCGGTGAAAACCTTTCTAATGTAGCGCAACATAGAGGTCATGAAGTGTTCTGAAACCAGCTAAACCAATAAAAGCTACCTCAAAATCGAAAACTACAGTGTCTACGGCACTAAGCTCTGACAGACGGCGAAGAACATGCAGCTACCGCCATCATTTAACAAATTTAATGAAACATCACGAATTAGATGAATACAACAGCATACATCTAGAGACAACAAGCGCAATAGTAGGGAACTGCATTGGGCAACTTGTAATATCTGCAGTAGTCAAAGCATAATGTTAATAAAGAACAATTCCAACACTTTTAACCCGCTTGAGCATTACTTCTAAAAACTGAAGGCCAAGATGACGAAGCAATGGAACACTTCAATACAGCAGTTCATAAAGCCGCCTGGGGAGCAACCCCATAAATAAAAACAGAATCACGAGACTGTCTAGGCCTCTAGGCAATCTATTATATTGTATTATCTGTAACCTCATTTACCATGCTGTGTAGAGGCTGGTGCTTTATGCCCTGGCATCTGGCGGTACAATGCTCAACTTGCCCCGGATTCGGGATACAGAGTTGCAGCGTACCTTTGGTGCTTGCGCAGCAACCATTGTGTGAGGTGTGTGTTTTGGTGATGTATTGACCTTGTTACTTTATCTTTTAGGTCTGTGGTTCTGAATAGAGCACAGTTAATTTGGTGCCCAGCTGTGAATGGTCTCACCGAGCCCGATTCCAATCGCCAAGGCTACGGAAAAATTCCGACCTCCGCGGGATTCGAACCGAGAACTTGCGTAATGCAAGCCTGGCGCTTACCCAACGATTAAATTCATAAGACACAACTTCTGAGGAGGTTTAGGAATACTTGACAACACTTACTGCAGCAAAACTGAAGAGCCACTAAAACGCTAAAGCAGTATCAATCCCTGCTATCGAAACTAAATGTGAAAACTGTGTAGAAGACGACAAGGAGAAGATAGAAGTTTTCTCAGAACATATCTCGATTGTACTTCACCACTTTCTCGCTAATTAAGAAGCAAAGGAACAGATTTATCAGTTACTTGATACCTCCTTTTAGTTAGCTAAAAAAACTTAGGAACGAAAAGTAACGCCAGAAGAGATCTTAACTCAAAAAAGGCTCCTAGTTATGATGTGATTAGTTTAGTGATTAATAATTTCGACCTAAAGTTTTTCCACAATTTCAGTAACACCCTTGATAATAAATTATTTTGTTTACTTCCTTTTAGAATAAAGCATAGTAAGCAAGTATTGGAGTCTCCCAAAAATTCTAAATTGAGTTTTCAACATCTTCACGTTTTAGAGTCCCCTGACCCTAAAAACATGTTTTTGTTCGTTGGTCTCTCTGTCTGTGTGTGTGTCTGTCTGTATGTCTGTGAACAGAATATATCAAAAACGAAAAGAGGTATGGCGTTGAAACTTCATATATAAGTTTTGTGTAATATCTAGATACGACAGCAAACTTTTGCAGAAAATCGCATAACAGGTGATTTTTTTAAACATTACATTTTTAATGTGTATTGATGTAAGATAGGTGATTTTCCAGTTGAATACCTCTAAAATGGGTTTCTTTTGTTTTCTTTCTTATTGTTATTAACTCTTATTTTAAATATGACATCCGGTATAATATTAAAATTTTGAATTCAACTTAAAATTTAAAAAAATATATGTCTCTTCAACTAACTCTCTATTTTGTACGGTTATTGCAAAATTTGTACTTTTAGAAAAATTTTGACAAATGCTTAAAGGTTAAAAATCAAATTTTTGGCTAATTATAAGATCACTGTAAAAGGAAGTTGTGTGCGTGTATCAAACCAGATTTTTTCTGTCATGATTTATGCTTGAAAAGTTAACCAACGCAAAGCTGATTATTCCGTATAAACTAACTCTCTCCTAAAACTCAAAATGCATTGAAATATGTGAATCAGTTTTTGATCAAAACTATTCCCCAATACAAAACTTTCGCAATTTCAAGGTCTTAACAGCTCACTAGTTTCATTATACGTACAAGTGAAAATATATCTAGTAGCAATTATAATTTACAGCACAGAAGTAAGTTTGTTAATATAAGTAAACACACATCTCTTTAAAGTTAAAATAAGGTGGAAAATAGATATTAGTGAGCGCCCAAAACTGCTAATAAATTATATTGCATATAGTAGCTATAATACTTACTCCGTACATCTAATTAATAGGAAATTAGCTGTCGCAATACAGGCTGTCTTACATCGCAACTATTAATGTTGTTGTTCCAAGAAGGATACATATATTAAGTGGGTTACCTATTCTCAAGGTTTTTAAATTTATGTAATTTGTTTTTACGGAAGATTTCTATATAATCGTTTATTTACCAGGATGATAGATTCTTTACGATGTATCGAAAGCATAGTAAGATTTAGATATTTCCGGTTTGTAGCACGATGCTGAACTACATGGAAGAATCCGGAAGCCTTCAGTTTACGATATTGACGCCAATTCTTCACCGGCCTGTGATGTTATAAATTGTGGGAAAGACTACGCATTTTATTGATAATAACAGGTTGAATGAACAATTTAAATGCCAGTTATAATAAAATATATGTTTAAACAGGTCTGAAACTTGTAAAACTCCGGTAGAGAAAACGTTTAATAGTTTCACACAAAATTTCTATTCCGCTATTTGTAAAACGCTAATCAAATAGAAGCATATTTTGCTTTACGAAATAATAATACGGAGAATTAACAATTTTGCTAGCAAACAAAGCGAAAATATGTCTGATATTGATAAATTGAACTGAGTTATCGAAATGACAAAACAAATAGGAATTGTAAAGAAAGAGATTAACGAAAACTTAGAAGAGAGTAGCCTGTATCACTAAAATAATGACTTCTAAAAGTATTTTTTCATTTCTTAGCACTGTGATTTAACTTAACACTGGATGTTTTAAATTAAAGTAGGAGAAAGCCATTTGTTTTCATATATTTCGTAACTGCAAAGTGCATGTTACAATTTAATATAGCGTGCTGGTTAAAACAATGCGAATTCTTGTTCACTGGAAGGTCTTTCTATTTTTTGTATGTTACGGCACAAACTTGTGCATTTAACGGATACATTAATTTGTTAAGAATGTACACAGTCAAGGTAAATTCCATAATCAAACATTCAAATACGCACCTTGATAAACCTAGAATTATAATGAAATCAAATAGAAAAAAATTTGTTCAAAATAGCTTTTTAAGCGAAGAGCAATTTATATTATAAATAGATACTAGCACAGGTAACTTTTGCGTGCGAAATCTACCAGTAGGTATTTATATTCAACATGTTTAATGAGAAGTTGAAATAGTATGTATGTATGTATTATCGTTAACCTCGTTTTACCTTGCGGTGTAGAGGCTTGAAATAGTATGAAACAAAATTGATGCCTTAAAACTAGAGCAGAAAACATTATTGAAATATTTGCAAATATTAATTTCTTAAGTTAAAATACTTAAACATACCTATATTTTGGCATATTTAAAGAGAGCTAATTTTTCTGAAAACATTTTCTGAAGAAAAAAATTTGCTATCTTCATCCCTTAAAAAAATTTAAGCAAATTTGTAAAAAAAAACGTATTATCAAAAATTCGCAATTGTCACGATTTAATCAAGTAGAATTTGGAAACAAATAGCAAAGTTGCATCTGTCAATAATTAAACTAATGGTTGACAAATATTGTTTTGTTGTCATTTGACTTTGAAAAATGTTCAAGCACAACGAAAAAGTCGACATGTTATTAGTTTATGGTGAATCGCAAAAGAACTCTAGAAGAGCAGTTCAGTTATACGCGCAGAGATACCCCGAACGTGTTATTCCAATTGACAGATGCGAGTTTGCTATTTGTTTCCAAAGACTACTTGTTTAAATCGTGACAATTGCGAATTTTTGATAATACTTTTTTTTACAAATTTGCTTATAATTTTCGAACAGAAGAAGATAGCTAATTTTTTTCTTCACAAAATCTGTTCATAAAAATTTGCTCTTTTCAAATATGCTAAAATATAGGTATATTTCCGGGGAAAACAAATTCTATGACGTCATTACTTTAGTTTCCAAATATGGAAAAATATGAAAATTTGGCTTAAAATGGACCTTACTCAATTCGATTTAAGAATCTCTTTTCAGATTTTGTCTATCGTTTTTCTTTTTCTTATAATAGAGCTGAGACATCGAGTGTCGCACACCCCGTACTTTGCATGTTTGAGCATGTTTTGGGAATATGTTGCAATACATCTAAAAATTGTATTAATTGAGAAACTAATTAAAGTAATGGTATAAATATTTTAGTAAGATCCGTTCTTTAATTATTTTTATGTAAACCATTACACATTGTTAACAAGAGAAAGGGATTGGATGCCCGTTTCATATAGAAATAAAATGAGAAAACATAGCAACATTTATTCAATTTAGTTACTTTAGTTATAAAATAACATTTCTGCTTTTGGCCTTGAAGTACATTATATGTAAGCAATATCTTCCAGTTCCGTATGTGATTAACCACGAAAGGTCGAGAAAAACCACACTACCAAAGTCGATACGGAGAAAATACGTATTTCTTATAAACGTATTATCCATACCCGGCGTACACTAGAAATAGATCCAACCTAACATAACTTTCAAAATTAAAATTGAAACATGAGTGAAGTTGACCATGATTGGGTAGTGTTCCTTACTATAAATAATTCTGGTAGTAAAAAGTTTTAAATATCTCTGATCATTCAGAAAATTCAGTAAATTGTTTGTTAGTAGGACTAGACATAATTTAACAATCGGAATGTCACATTATTAAAAAAATATTGTTTATCAATAATATGACTGGTCAATTAGCGAAGCAGAAGTACTACAAGATTTATTGTATATTTATTTTGAGAAAACTTATTTGTATTAAACAACTCTGCCCAATTAGAGCCAATTTGTCTGCTACACTGTGTATATCAAAACATGATAATATGAACCAAAGGACATTCCTTGGTTGTGGCGTATATTTTCTCCAGGTTGCCATTAATTTTTCACCATTTTAAACAGAAATCAAATCGGAGCTCCCATAGTTTTAAATTCGTTACAATTTAAAAGAACAATCACAATAAATGATTTATATTTTTGCAGAACAGTTATGATATATGTTATTGTTTGCACATTATAAATTATATATCCATCAGGAAATTAAATGTGTTGACCTTTTTAAATTTTTCTAATTTGGAAAGACTTCATAGTTTTTTGTACATTATGAATAATTCATTAAGAATTTTTTATTATATAACACCAGACACAGTTATTTATTGCTATATTCTAAATGCGATTGTGGTCTCAATCTTTTAATTCCTTCATTAATGCCATCAAAGTTTAGTCGCATATTAAAAGGCAATGGTGAACTTAAACTATGTCAGCCACCATTACCCCGTGAAAACAAGAAATAACAGTAACATTGGGTGTCACATTACAATATTGACATAATTAAATTAAAAGAAATGCTTAATACTTAATGATTTTTTTTAAATATACAAGACATTTTACAAAACAAATCTAATCGTACACGTAAATGAAAATATAAAATTTAGAAATAACATACGAAATTAATTTAAAAATAAATAAAGTATTACAAACATATACGTGTATGTATATAAAAGAGGTGCATTATCACCGATCATGCTTGAGTCGTTCAGCGCCATCTAGAGGAAATGGCACAAATGTCACCTCTACAGAATGATAGTCCAGTCAATATAGCAGAAAAAATGGCAATTCCTTGCAAAAAGGTCGGGTAATTTTTAATTTTTGATATATCATTTGGGTTGCCACAGTGATGCAAAAACGAAGTTTTCGACCTTGGCACATCCCCGCGCACCGCGCAACCTCGAAATGATGCTTGTAACTTTTTTTTATCTTCATGAGCCCTCATAAACTAATAAGTGGCCCAAATCATACAATTGGAGAACGACGATTTATTTATTTTAATATAGGGTGTTACGACTCTCTGTCTATTAGGACATTTGTTGCGCTTATCTTGACGTTAAGCAATAATATAGACATATTGAGTTGCTCTAAACCCACTTAATGACTACCTATAAAATGAAGGTAAAAAAATATTATTTGAAAGTTCAGATGTGGTCATCATGGAATAGCAGTTTTGGCTATGATCTGGAGTACTCAACGACTTATGCGTACTGTCTCTGATATCAATGATTTTCTAAAAGAAATAAGTCGTTTAACGAGTTATATTAAAGTGCTTACTAATCTGTTGGCTTTGACGTTTGGAGGCTAGATATTTGACAGCTGATTTGTAGTAACTTTTAGTTTCAATCAGATATTCTAGTGTCATTGCGTCACATTGTGGTGTTATTAGTCTATTTTTGTTTTGGTTGCTAAGGGATGGAAAATATAACAACTGGTACAGAAGCACACAATATGTGGAGGTTTTTGTGGAATTTCGTTTCCAACCGCGAATAGGGGTATATTTGGCTTCGATGGAAAATCTGTGTTGTCATTATGCTTCCCAATTCGTGTGTTTGTGTGTGTGTGTGGATTGTGTCAGGATATCACCTAGATGGTACACTTGAATGACTTCAGCAATGTTGTTTGATCAATACTTCTCAATTATTCCTACGACCGGGAAGAGTTGTGTATAGTGGAAGCGTTTTGTGGAGAATGGAACCTTTTTATAGATATTGGTTCTTTTGTGAATGGTACACAGTATTTGTGGATTGGTTTCTTTTTGCTATTGGGTCTGTTTGGTGGAGTATGGGTTTTTGAGGAATTTTTTGGATTCGATCGTCATTGGAGGCGACAGATAAGCTCTTACTTTGTTGATATGTTACTTGAGTATTTGGTTACAATTTAAATTATATTAAGCTATCGTGAAAAAGCGCGCAATAATGTTTATGTGTTAAACCTATATCTATAATTTTCTGTAAACAAATCCTGATCACGTCGCTCTTTTGCATTCAAAACATATACATAAATAATATATCAATTTAATTGTGCCGCATTTATGTCTAGCTTTAACCTTAACAAGATATAGCTTATCAGCTCGTTTGCATTTCATAGAGGCAATAAATATTGAGTTTTCATCTTCATTGCAAGTTATTTAAATTGGTGGTGCTTAACATAATGGTTATGGGACCATTTTTAGGTATTCATAATTCGCTATCTGGCTTGCTTTAAAGAGTTTTATGATGGCATTTGGCTTAGTTTGGTGTTATTAATTGTTAGAGCGTTCAACGGCGTAACAAGGAATTTTTAAAGAGAGGATGTAGAGAGATTGTAAGAGCATCCGAAAAGTAGATATACCAACCGTCTAGAAGAAAATCTTAAAGTGGTAGAGCAAAAAAGACCTAATGTAGTTAAAAACCCCTTCAGATTGGAAGAGTTGAGAATGGTCGCTTTCCCTACCGTTCTATGACGGTCGTGTTAAACTAGTAATAATTATTATTTTCAGATCTAGATACTGCTACCACTACCACTCTATATTATGTTTTCCGCTATTATATTAATAAAAATAATTTTGTTGACTTGTTCTAGGTATAATACTATTTTTTCAGAAGTTCCAGATATCGATTTCTCATATTGTAGCCATCTTTATGATGAATCAAGTCATTAGTGACATTATTCCTTTAGAACAATTGAGAGAACAGTGAAATATAAATACCCAGCTAAGGTCAATAGTAACTTATACAGCCTTTTTACTCAAATAATTATTTTCCCTCTTGTACCGCCTAGCAGTGTCGAGGGGTAGATTTCACCCATTTTTTTACCCATGCTGTCCGACATTATGTACTCGTAGATCCGTTTGCGTTCATAAGCTCTCCGTTTCTTTTTTTGTGCACACTGTAGTATCGTGTATATTTAGTTTGAAATACTGGGAGGTGTGCTTACCCAATGAGAACCTGAGCTTCTTTTTTGATCTTTCGCCATAAACTCCTTATCCGGCACCAGTTTCAGTCCTGGAACCGTCCGTGTACCATATAAATTTTCCTGGTTTCTTTCACTCTCCACCGTCCTGAATTTTCTTCTCGAAGAATGGCCGTACGAGATATTCGGGAGTCATATAGTTTATCCTCATTTCAAGTAGAGAACCCTATATGCCGCTAACTATACTTGTATACCTATTCTGCACGAAAGTTATACAGTGTGTTTTGTTATCTATGG
Source organism: Agriotes lineatus (assembly GCA_940337035.1). NCBI lineage: Eukaryota > Metazoa > Arthropoda > Insecta > Coleoptera > Elateridae > Agriotes > Agriotes lineatus. Next base: position 16,794 of record CALNHX010009833.1, read on the forward strand.
ATTCTCAACCTTGCATCTCTCTGCATAACTATATGGAGAGGGAGAGATCTAGAAGAGTCTCTATTGCTGCAGTGGGCGTTGTTCTTATTGCTCCTGTTATGTCAAATTAAGCAAGCTTTTCTTCTTGCTTGACCTTGGGCTACCACACCAAGGCCGGATACATAATAGCCGGCCTGACGAATATGGTGTATAGCCAATACACCGTTCCTGGTTTGAGACTTCAAGATTTATCATACATGCATGTTACTATCGCTAACGTAGTGATAAGGTAAATACTCCACGTTGTTTTGCCTATAAGTTTATGTTTATAATTAAATTTTAATCAATTTAGTTGCCCTATTTATTTATTTTGAATATTTAAAATTATTTCTGCTAGCTCCTGTAGATACACTTGACTGAAAATCAGAGCGGATTCTTTTTATCTAGATTGCTTATTCTGTAATTTGATGTTCCTATTTTAATTATGATAATTTTAAACTTCTGTCAAATGTTACGTCAAACTAGTTTTTGAAAATGCAATCGCAAATACTTCATCGTTACGTTGGTCATACGACAATCTCAAATAGTAAGCACTCCGTTAATTAAATTAATTCACTTTAATTTTTATTTTATTTCAGTTTTTATATAATACCTATATTCATTTATTTTTTATTGAACTTAGCACTCTCTTCTGCTGAAACCAATTCGTTCAACCCTGTAACAGATCACACCACAACTGCTCCACTAAAAACCACGGTAAAGGCCTCAACTAAGAACCAAACTGCCAAAATGTCCAGCATCTGGATTTGAATTAACCCAGGAAACTAGTTTGCCCCAGGTATCAGCCTACACAGCCCGATATCAGCACAGATCCAAACAGACCCCAGTTGTAGTTGTTGTTTTCTGCCAATGACTTCCTTGCGATTCTCTTCTCTTGTAAATCGTTCTTTGCTTTCCAATTCAATCGATGCATAATGCCAAATGTAATCCCACAATAAACTTAATTCAGTATTTCTTTCTTTTTATTTGCTTTTGTAGATTACAAATGCATTAGTTTGGTATTCTCACCATATTCTTTATCTTCCTCCATTTAGTCTGCCCACCTTCTTACTTTTAACATTTCATTCTGTTTCTTTTACAGCAAGCTAATTTGATTTTAAACTCCAACGCTTTCATATACGAAACATGTTTTATAAACTTTTTAAAAGGGTATATTTATTAATTTCTAATTACACAAATTGGTTAAATCTTTTCGTTTTAAAATTTTATATATCAATCAAAACATTTCCTTAGCGATCTAGCCTATTTTTCAATCCAACACACTATAAAAGCTTTATTATTTAATTACTATCTACTATGTTCAATAGTCTATTTCGAAAAAGTATTTGTCATCAATGACCAAATTCATTTTAGATATTAAATTAAGTTAGAATCCTTTTGTTGCTCAATCAGCTTCATTTTATTAAATTATAAATTCTATTTTCTTTCTTTACTAAATGCATCTTAATAATTTTAATATCCAATTCACATCTAAATTTGATCTTTATAATTTTAATTACTATAGTTTTTAATCTGATTTTTAGACCCCTGTACCAATATCATAATAGTAATTTCAAATTTTCTAATAATTTGGCCAATATGTTGGTTCCAGGTTAGTTTGCAGACCTATATAACACCCAGGTACCTTCTTCTTTCAGCAAAGCATTTCTTTACCGCAAAGAAGTAACGGTCTTATTCTCTAGGTTTTTTTTCCCCAAAAAAGGTACTGTGATAGCTTTTACAGAAGTGATCCTAAGCTTTTCTCTTTCAATCTACCTAGAAACAACATTCAAGGCCTGTTTCATATTCCTTCCCGACTGTGTGAGCAAATACGCCTTTTACTACTATGACAAGGTTTCTCTCTTTTAGGATAAGCTTATCCTAAAAGAGAGAAACCTTTACCTAAGCTCTTATAGAGGCTCACCCATAGTAAGTTTCCATTGCAGAGGAGGATAGAAATCTCCCCTGGGAAACCCTACCTTCCCCTCAGTATAAAGTATATTCACCTGTAGCAGGTCTTCTCCCACGATCTCGTAAGCCTGTTGTAATTGATCTGAAGGATGTGTTATGAAACTCTCCTTTTATGTCTAAGGAAGTTGCTAGAAAGACCTTTTAATTTTCCAACGTCTTCTCTGCCCTTCGAAAGAGATGGTGGAGCGCTGTTTTTACTGATAAATCTGCTCTGTAGGCAAACTAGTATCGGTGTAGAAGACTATTTACCAGAACGCCATACTTAATGTGCCTGTCGAGAAATTTCTCTATTGTCTGGTACAAATACCATAAGATAAATCGGTCGAAAGGGCTTTGGCTGGAAATAGTTCACCCTATCAGTCTTTGGTATGAAAATTGTCGTGGTTAGTCTCCATGTTTTAGTCATGTAGTTCAGAGCTAAACTGGGTCTCAGTACCAGGCATGTTCTAGTAAACAAAAGGTCCGAACCCTTCTGGAGCATTGCTGAAGTCCAATCAGATCTCAAAGATTTGTACGGTTCAAATGATTATGTTTCCCATTTAATCTGGGCAAATGTGATTACCTTTCCTGCAATCTGCCAGTCATTTCTTGAAGACCTGCCAGCTGCAGAATCGAGTCACTGGATTCTCCAATCTGAGAGTGATTGGGCAACGGTTACTTATTCAGAAAAGTGTCCCCGAAACAGTTCGGTTAAGGTTTTTTCTTCTTGTAGAATTTTTTACTTTCTTTTGGTTTTTTCGATTTTTAATTCTTCAATATGGTCACTCGCTTATTGTTTGTTTTTCATATTTCGCATTGTTTCTTCTTTTCTTCTGGCTATGTACTCCTCCACTAATGCTCGTGCTCGCTGTCCCCGATGCGTTTTTAAATAGGCTTCGTTCTTTGCGGCTATCGCTTCCACTCCGTTCATCTTTGGTCTGGTGTGATATTTTACCCTTCCTTTGCTGTTAAGTTTGTTATCATTTTGTGTTTTCCCCATTGCTCATTTATACTTTCTGTAGTTGCTGGTTTTGCCGCAGCCGTCTGGTTACGTTATTGGCATATTATTCTGCCACGTTTTCTGGCTTCAATTTATTCGTGCTAAACTCACTCTGCCTATGGCTTTTGCTTTTTCAAGTTTGATATTCTTGCTCTAATTTTGGTTTCCACGAGGTAATGGTCAGAATCGGTGTTTACGCCTCGATATGATCTTATGATCTCGAGGTCTGAAAAGTGGCGTACGTGGATAAATATGTCGTCTGTTTGGCTGTTGACCTTATCAGGTGATCTTGAGTTCACTTTGTGGACGTTTTTATGATTGGATTTTGTGCTGACTACTATAATAATAATTGCTGACCATCCTTAGACTGTCGTCGTTAGTTTTTTCGCGTATGCTGTATTTTCCTATTCGAGGAAACTTGTTTTGTATGATAAAAATAATGTTCATCTAGTATGGCTATGGAATAGTTCCTACTTTATGAATGCAACTATTAAGTCATTTAAAAAAAAATTAAGTTTTACATTTAAGTATAAACGTAGTGGCATTCACAAATTAGGAGCTATTCCATAGCCATACTAGATGAACATTTTGTTTGATCACACTTTATAATAATTGCAATTTCTGTGTTTTGGTATAAAATATGAAAGCATCAATCAAAAACATTTACCTTGAAAGTGTTGCTGAACTTAATTAATTAAATTTTAACATATTCTTCAGTGCATAACTGCTAAAAATTCCTCAACCATAAACAGAATTTTATCTTAACTGCACCCAATGCCGGAAAATTGGCAGTAACATTTATTATATCTAATTGGACATGAGGGTACCACCCATTTCCAGTAAATTTAGAAAGATCACAGTTCAGCAATAACTGACCACGGAAAAGAATAACGGAAATAAGGTGAGCAATCAGTCTACATCCAGCTTCAAAGTAATTCAACACGCAATTCTCAGGCTGCGCCCAACTTTCGCTTTAGTTACATACTTTTTCAGCAATATTACCTAGGATGGTCAATTTAGATACCATCGAGCAGCTGACGGGCAGCTTCAGCTGCATATTTTAATATAACGACTGTGCTGCGCTCTAGGAAGTCTTCGGGCGCGGATATGTTAATTTCTAGGTTTGCTCTTTTTCGCTCAACCTGCATATTACGTCTTGGGATTCATTAACCTACTGTGAAATATGCACCGTCCATCTAGCATGTTCCTACTGTTCTGCGAGAGTTTCTAGTTGATGAACTATAAACTAAACTGTAAATTTGAAGTAATACCTCTAGCAATTATAAATGTGCAATGCGAAATTTAAAAACCAACCACATTTCCGGAAACAGGATACGACTGATTAATATATTACGCATTTATTGAACTTAAAAGTATATGCCCCCTATTTAATCACGTAAAAGTTATTGCATCATTAGGAACAACGCGTAAATGGGCAAAACCACCACAGATTTAATGAATTACTCAACATTTCTTTTTATAGATTTTAAATGTATCCAAAAGACCACTAAAAAAGGTAAGTATCGCAAATGGTCTTCTTTTCTCTATTTTACGTAATTTCCTATAAACGTCAAAAGTATCATATCGAGAATTGACATACTCGTATTGGTTTTCTACTTTTCTACGTATTTTGGCCGACAATTTTAGCTTTCCAACCCTTTTTGTACACTTATATGCTTTCGGAATGTTTGGAAAATGTCTACTTTTACGTAACTTTTAATAAGGGCTTCTACACCATATGAGCTGTAGCTCGATCGTTCAAAAATGAAATTTATTGTTTTTTTTAGTTCAGAATTAATCGATTTAACTGAAAATATGTTGATAAGGGTTTTGGAACAAGTACCCAAACTAGAATTTTCAAATTTAACTTTCAGTATTTCTCTCGTATTACTACAACGATTTGGCTTTGGACTTTTCATGTTTTTATTACTTAATTTGTCATTTGTGTTCTTGATTTTCATATTAAATTACTTGTCCTATAGTAATTCTATTTAGTAAAGTTGATTACTTCAGATTTTGTCATGTAGTCAAAAACCTCACATATCTTTTCTCGAAATGACAGCAACACAAAAACTTAATCGGGTATTTATGCTTACCTGCAATTTTGGCTTATCGTCTGCTTGATTATTTGTTGTAGGAAAAGTTAAGACATATTGAGTACCGATATTACAAGCAGTAACTACTATCAGTCAGATGATCGATTTATTAATCACTAATTAATAAATTTGTTACCTTGAAGCACGTAGTAGTCTGAATTACCCAAATAGAAAACAGACACGCCCAGAATATTAGTAAATTAGACAGCTGCGAGGAGTAGTCAGATAAATGTTCGATTATTAAAAACCAATGCAGAAATGATTCGATTAAACACTAATTCATAATAAACAATGAGCTGAAATGTATCTTTTCCATCAATTTTCTAAACATATTCTATATTCAGTCATTTCCACAGAAAAATGTAAGCTTACCCTGAAAGCTAAAAGTAGAAACTTGAAGCAGCCATTTCGAAAATATTGACCGCTTTCCTTATTTGTTACATTAATTCAAGTAAATATTTTAAGGACACCTAGAATGTTAAAAGTACAACTTGTACTCACAACTGTATCTTAATGTCTGACAGATGCATAATTTACAAAAAATATTTTAAAATACTGTTCTCTGGATATAATAGTTATTTACGTGGCTAGGTTAGTAAATTAGCCTTTATGGGCGAGCCGGATAATTTGCAGGGTGAACGACGCGACGTAGGAACGAGCCATGCAATCTGAGCCCCAATAAAGGCTTACATTTTTTTTACTCTTGCTGAAAATCTTTAGTGATTAATAAAGAATGTGTTTATTAGAAAACAAGGTACTTGTAAAGTCGCCATGGCAACATTTTACAGGCACCGTGCCTGTAAAGACTCGTTTACTGAGTCAGGTCAGACGACAGTAACATTTTACAGGCACCGTGCCTGTAAAGACTCATTTACCGAGTCAGTTCAGACGATAGTAAACGACCTTTAACAAGTCAAGAGGAAATAAATAACGTCATTTTCATTACACTTCTCTGAAAACACTTTGTTTTCATCTGTTTTCATCTGTTTTTGCAATGACGTAAAGGTGGCTTTTTCAGAACAGCGCACAGAAAGCTTTTCCCGATGTCCGATGTTTTTCTTGCTCTAAATTAATTTTAAAAAATCGTTACTCTGGAAATGTTAATCGTGTTTGGTACTATTACTACCTTGCAAATAAAATTTACTTCTCATCCATTTTTACGTTATTTTCAGATAAGTATAATAAGAAATATCATTCATTACATGTCCAGAAATGAATTTTCCGTACTTGCGTCATGCAAGCAGGCTTCGCCTCACACGAGAATTTATTACGCGAGCACCGAAAAATCCGTATTTCCAGACTCGTAACGAAATATACTATTACAAGAGTAGTATCTCCAGTGTTGGTCAAATTGACTGGCAAAAAAAATATTCGCCAGACTATTTTCTGTAAAGTTACTATAACAGTAATATATATTTTTAATGTAGTCAAATATATGTACATATACCTACATACCTAGATACAAAACCAACATAATTTTTAAATTTCAAAATGTATTGACTATTTGAAATAATGCAAAAAATGCAAAATTGTGGACAACTTTCACCAGCACAAAACTATGGATGTTATTCGCATGAAATTAGCTGAAACTTTTAATTCTAGCTCTTTAATTGGCGAAGAAGAAGAATATGACGGAATAATCAAAACATACCACATAAAGTTAGAATTTTCGATTTCTCTTTCTCTCTTTCTGATGACTGATAACCTTACTTGCAGAAACTATGGATTTAGTACTTGAATTTGCCTTAAACTCAAGATTTAATTTAATATTAATGATAATGTCATGTTTTGTAAAAGTATCACCTGTATTGTAAAATTAAAATATCAAAACTGCACCATTAATTAACTTTTACTGCTGCATATTTAATTTATATATAGACCTCTTCTTCTCATTGCTTCATCGCTTCACGATCTTTTATGTCATCTCCTTCTCCGTCCCAATGGGCTCCATTCTCTGAACCTTCTACTCTAACCATCTCTTCCCGTTGTTTAAACGTAACCGTACCTATTTCATCTCTATAGTGTGTTCTTTTTCCATGACTATGCTTCTTTTGATTTTTTCGTTGGTTATTCTGCCCATTCTCCTCTCACCGAAAGGCCAGTATTGCAATTCCATTACTTTTATTTTCCCTTTACACTTTTTGACAGACAGGCAGACAGACAGACCAACAGACGGAATTAAGAAGACTTTTTTTTCGTCATCTAAGGACTCTGAAACACGAAGATCTGAAGATATCTCAAAAGTGATTTTTTCGGTATTACAATACTTCCTTCGTATTTTAAATGAGGGAAGTAATATAAAAGTTGTGTAAATAGTATATTTCAAACCAAGGTAAGAAAGTGCAGTCTGGCATACCGAGCGCAAAGTTTATAAACCGAGCCGAAGGTGAGGTTTGTAATTGCGCAAGGTATGCAAGAGCACTTTCTTAACGAAGTTTGAATACTATTTTTTCCCAGCCGGCCTCAGTGGAGCAAAATTTGACACTATAAAAATAATTCAACATACTGTTAAAGTTGTTAAAGTTGACAATATCCTGCAAAATATGCAGCATGTTTTCCGATTTTATGCTGAGAATGTTTCTAAACAGTTTTATTCATAAGTAACTCTGAAAACTTAAAAATTTAGTCGTTAAAAGATCGCTTTACTATTTATACTTTTTGAGGTTATGTCCACTGAGGTCAAACTGTCAAAGCAGTTTTGGTTGGATTAAAATAAGCGCAGACGCGCACAGTGATTTTTAGCCTCTCCTGTCGTGAGTACGCATGCGCGAGATGTTAATTTAATTCCTTCGAATGAAGCGCCACTCACGGGGCCACTTAAGGTTTCGTACTTACCTGCATCAAAAAGATGTGAACACTCACAGAATGAATCCTAATTCCTAGTATAAACAGACTGTAACACAAGTCATAAAGTCAATTATCCGTCAACTATCAATATGTCAGCTGTCAGAATCAGCACGCGTCAGCAGTCAGCTAACATGCGGTACAGTTTCTTCATACAAATTGCATGATTTACTTTCTTACCTAGGTGAGAAAAACGAACTTTCTTACCTCAGATAAGGTGAGCAATGCCTACTATTCTAACCGGCTGGGAAAAAAAGTTATAAAAGTAAATGTGTATAACACAGTACATATCGTATAAAGGCAAACAAATGTTGTAAGATCGTGCATTGTGGATCCTTGGTTGAGTATGACTACCACCTTCGCCCTTTCAAGGTAAACAGAGAGGAAAGGTAAAGACTCAAGGTATTTCTATTACCCTACCTAGGGGGCAGGCGGCTATATGGACTTTGCGTCCCTCTTTAGACACGAATGGTAATATCAGGATGCGTGAGAGGGACGGGGGATGAAGAAGAGAAGAAAGGCAAAATGACTTGCCTGAAATTATCTTTAGAGAAGGTTTTCTTAAAAGGTCGATCGCACTCCCACTTGAAGTGTCTCCATCTTACAGCTGCTATATCCTTCTGTTCTTCTTTTTGTTAGATCAGCCATCTATTTGGCGATATTCCTCTACGGTGCTTCTCAAGAATTTTACTTTGAATGACTAAGCGCCTGACATTACCTCGAGTGCGTTTTTTACAATAGTTGACAGCCGTCGTCCAATAGCAGTCCAGTAGATACACTTCTCCAAACGTACATTTTTAGCGCATTAATTGTTCATTCGTTGCTTTCATTAATAGTCGAGGATTCAGATTCGTAGAGAAATATGGGGCAGATAAGTGTACGTGCAATTCACACTTGCACTTGCATAACTGTTTCTTTGTTCGCCTTTTCCCTGCAAATAGTCCGTTCGGGTATATGGTCCATTGTCCGTTGAGTAGGATGATCAGACCGTTTATCGCTATTGCAATGGCCTGTCACATTACGCAGAGGATAAGATCGCAATTCTTTGCATAGTGTCCTTTTTGCTTGATTCCCTCACGCTACGATAACATGAAATGCACGTTGTTTTGGAGAAACTGCAGTTTGACAAATCAGTTCTTGACGTTTAGAAAGTTTGCTTCGCGCGACATACACTAATCAAATTTTTGACGTTAAAAGGTTTTCTTAATGCGAAACTCACGATTGACTTCGAACATCCACTGGTTTATAGGGTACGCTACACTGTATTGGTATATAGCTAGAACGAAAAGTATTTCCCATAACCTGTTCCAGACTATTGAGTCAACTCCTTTCGTGTAATTGGTGAAAACACTGTTGATATATAGGTACGTAACACTCACCAGGCTCCTCAATTAGCTGTCGAATGTTTAAAAAATTTGCTCACTAGTACTTTACCTCCTTCACAAAACCAGCTGAGGTATTTCTATGGTGAGATAGTTTTTCAGCCGCTTATTATTATTGCTCGGATCTCAAACTTAAATATATTTTTTTAAATTTCTATTGCTTTGTCAGAAAGTATATTGATTTCATTAGTCACTTTTGATTTCCAACAATATTTCTATCTTTATCCTCAAAGAGTCCAGGATCTGGGTCGCAACTCTCTTGTGAGGATTCGAAGCACTTTAGTAGGTATTAGCATTCACACATTTTATTAATATAGACACTTTTGTTACTTCTGCATAAACACTATATTTCGCTATTCAGTTCGTTCCTAGTTTTCTATCGCGTTCGTTTAAGCAGCCCTTGATTTTTAAATTGCATCGTTTTTCTATTACTTCAGAGCCGCATCCTCCTCTTTTACACCAGTTTTTCGCCGTTTCTGATGCCCCTGATGCTAATATCATGGATAGTCTTGTGAAATTCAAATTCTGCTACACGCGACACCACTCTTAACATTTTTATAAAATGGGCAACCACCGAGAAAGCCTACGTTATAATAGTATGAGTTCATGTTTAAATGCTTTTGGTGATGAAGCCCCATCTGATTTCAAAAGGAGACGTTATCTAAGTGATGAATTTCGTGAAGGCCGACCATCCATGTAAGTGATGCTGTTCGTTCCATTATTAAAGACGATAGAACAAATTATACTTTCAACCGGGCAGCATAATATGAGGCAAATATCAAAGAATTTCCGCGATTAGAATAGATAAGAACAAAAATGATGCCGTTGGATTCTTCAGAACTTATTAAACGAAGAAAAGTAATTTTCAAAAAATGAACAGGGTCTGTTTTCAACACCGTAATAGAGGTAAAATGCGGATATACACTTTTGGCTTTGAAAGGAACAGCCAAACGGTCTAACGAGTTTGCATTTAGCAACACTTATCTATAAGATGTACATACAGTTAATGCGAATTAGTATACATCTGTTTCTCTAATAGCAGTCTTAAAAGAACAATTTAAACGGAAATTTTTTTTTCATAGTGATCGTGAAAGTCGTCTTCTTTTTAACGAAAAATCGTATTGACTATTCAATTCACCTGTCATCTGTCAAAAAGTGACCAATGAAAATCCAGAATTCTGACGTTTTTTGACCAATCAAAAAAATATCAGTGGATATATCTTCCTAGAAGGTATTCAAGTGACTATTTTAAACAAATGTGATTTTTATTAGAAAAAGTTGATATTAGTGTTCTGTTACTATAGAAATTGCGTAGTTTGTTGCTAGATTTACTGAAAACTAATTTGAAAAAGTAGTTTGGTTCATTAAATAGTCCCTCGAATACCATTCTTAGTCAAAGTTAAGTAGATTATTTTTGCGGTGGTATCACTACTCATGTCCATTGCGCTTGGGATTAGGACTCGTGCTAGCGCACTCGTCCTAATCGTACCAAAGCGCAATGGACATTTGTGACACCACCGCAAAAATAGTCGACATAACTTTGACTACTCATGGTATTATAAGTGAAAGTTTCACTTTTTTTAAGGCAAAATCGTGAAAAAAAGTACACTTTTTTTAACTATTTTATTGAAATGTCAATATGACAGTTGTCAATTCCGAAGTCCTTTTCGATTAAATTTCGATCAAGAGATCACTATGCGAAAAAACTACATGTACAACACGTTTTGAAAGTCCTTTTTTTCATACATTTGCTTGATTAACTCGGGCATCGCCCTCGTTATCAAACTGCAAATTCATGAAAAAAATATCTGGTGTGATACACTCACACAACTTCCTTTTACAGTGATCTTATAATTAGCCAAAAATTTGATTTTTAAGTTTTAAACATTTTTCAAAAATTTTCAAAAATTACGAATTCTACAAAAACGGTACAAAATAGAGCGTTAGCTCAAGAGACAATTTTTCTCTAAAATTTTAATCTGAAACCAAAAATGTAATAATATACCCGGTATTCTAGTTAAAATAGGAGTTATTTAAAAAAAAAACAAAAGAAACCCATTTTAGAGGTATTCAACTGGAAAACCACCTATCTCACATCAATACGCATTAAACATTTAATAAAAATGTAAAGTTTGAAAAAAAATCATTAGAGCCGTTTTTAAAAAATCTAAAAAACTGAAAAATCACAAAAGTCAACACCTACTTCCGGTTAAGCGATTTTCGTCAAAAGCTTGCTGTCGCATCTACATAGGACACAAAACTTTAACACCCCTCGGTCTATGCTCAGCGGTAGGTTCTACAATGGCGTCAACGGGAGAAGGGGTGTAGGCGTTACCCTTGTCGATGCTGCTAATTGATTGGAGTAAAATTTAAATACTTTTATTTCTATTGGATATGGTACATACCAAAACTTAATATTATATATAAAAAAAACACACAAACAGAACACGAAACAAAAATATGTACAAAGGCCCGCCTAGTCTTGGGCGCTGGGGGCGCGCGAGGGGAGGGGGCGGCCTTGCCTAGGCGCTAGAGGCAGGGAAGGGGGCTGGATGCGGTCCGTTCCTTCCGGGGAGCGGTTCGGGGCACGGCTCGTTGTGGGCGCTGGCGTCTGGAGGGGGGGCGCCAAGCGGGGCAGGAAGGCTCTCCGGGTAGGTCGGCGGAGCGAGTAACCCTCTCGGGGACGGTGGCTCGAGCGGGGCGTTGTTGGAGCGCGGGGTCGGGCTTCCGCCAGGGGAGTCCGGGGACGGGTGGTCCGTGGCCAGCGGGGGCCGCGACGTGAGCTGCTGTCGGGGCAAGTGGCCTACGCAACAGACCTGGGGGTGCCCATGGCGATCGGGCGAGGTTTGGCTCAGAGCAGACTGGCTGTGGACTCGTCCTGGAAGCTGCGGGAGCTGTAGGTGGATCCTGGACAATTCCTGGGGCTGCTGGTGAATTCGAAGCGGCATGCTGCAGTAGACAAAGTCCAGAAGTGGCTGGATGCTGCACAAGACAAAGTCCGGAAGTGGCTGGATGCTGCAGAAGACAAAGTCCAGAAGTGGCTGAAATGCTGATTCCACCCCATTTGCTAGGTTTCGTTGCATATTAATTGAAATCAGAATTTTTCCCCGTGCTCTGCGTATAAAAGCGCTTACGTATTATTATATCTATATTTTTTCTATGTGCGTTTAAAAAGTTCTCTTTGTTTTCCTTGAGTGCGCGCTAATTTTGTCAGTATTTTGATACCACACATCACTGCCAGGGATTTTTCCTTCCGCTAATCTAATTTGTAATATTTAGCCGGATGTAAGGGGCTTTTTGTCCTGATTTAACCGTTATAAAATACGTCTTCGCTGGGCCGCCGTTTACTTCGAAATTTCTGTAGCGTTTACTTGCAACAATCGCCCGCATTGTGAGCGGTAATATTTTTGCTGGCTGATGAAAAAATTATTTTTAATCGACCTGTATGCGTGCTAGAGACTTGGGCGTTGTTTTATTAGGTTGGGGCTAATTTTTCCCATCGACAGGTATCATCATGTGTGGTTGGGTTTGTGCGCATTATTGATTAGGAGCGTTTTGTTAATTGAACTTGGATTTCAATTCGAGCAGCTTGTCGGCTGGCCCGGGTGTTTTATTGGGGGGGGGGGGGGTTATTGCTGCATTTTAGAACTGGCAGGCCGTTGGCATTTCATTGTTTTATTTGTGCGAAGGTTTGCATTTAAAAATTGGTGTACTTTGCCACTGGTATGCTGTAATTTATGTTTTTATTTCTGCAACGGTTTTCCTTTGAAATTTGTTTTGGATCGGGACGTTTGTCGGTGAACAGATGTTTTTGTAATTTGGTTGTCGCCGCCGGCTTGGCGCGGAACTTTCCTGTGTGAAATTTTTATCTGTTCACTGATTCATATTAACTTATATATGAAGTTTAAACGCCATACCTTTTTTCGTTTTTGTAATATTCTATTCACAGACAGACACACAGACAGAACAATGAATAAAATAGCTATTTATGCAACAAGTGCTAAAAGTCGACGTTTATGCACGAGACATGAAAATTATGAAACGAAGCCGAATAAATATCGATTTAACAAAGGTTTGCATCTTCGACACTTCTAATTTATGTCATAATAAACAGTAGGTCATGCCGCGCGGTCGAATGTTTGCGAAGCCAGTACTGTCAAGGTCAGTTACGAAATGCAATTATTAATACTCCACATCTGACTGTATTCATTACATAACGCTTTAATTATTTCAAAAACCCTTTACCTGTAACGCAAGAAGCAACTAGAATAACTTTACAACTTCACTTCTAGTTCGAAATTGTAGTTTTATAACCTCACTTCACTTTTAGCACGTGGGCTAAAAGTAAACAACTGATTTCTTTAACCACGCTAAACTATAAAACGTCACTTTTAGTGAAACAAGCTAGCACTAAAAGGCCTACTTTTAGTAGTGGTCGTAGATAAACATGTTTTTTGGGTTCAGGGACTCGAAAACGTGAAGATCTGTTGAAAACTCAATTTCGAATTTTTAAGGTGAATTCAATACTTCCTCTATCCTAAAAGGAAGTAAAAAATTTGGTGTGATACACTGACACAACTTCCTTTCACAGTGATCTTATAATTAGTCAAAAATTTCACTTTTAATTTCTAAGCATTTGTCAAAAATTTTAAAAAATTACAAATTCTACAAAAATGGTACAAAATAGAGCGTTAGTTAAAGAGACAAATTTTCTCTATAATTTTAAGCTGAATTCCAGAATGTAATAATATATCGGGTGTTCTATTTAAAATAGGAGTTAATAAAGAAATAAAAAAAAACAAAAGAAACTCACTTTAGAAATATTCAACTGGAAAATCACCTAGCTCACATCAATACACATTAAAAATGTAAAGTTTGAAAAAAATCGTTAGTGCTGTTTTTGAAAAAATCGAAAAAAACTGAAAAATCACAAGAGTAAACACCTACTTCCGGTTATGCGATTTTCTTCAAAAGCTTGCTGTCTCATCTACATAGTACAAAAAACTTATATATGAAGTTTCAACGCCATACTTCTTTTCATTTTTGAGATATTCTGTTCACAGACAGACACACAGACAGACAGACCAAAAAAATGTTTTTTGGGATCAGGGGACTCTAAAACGTGAAGATCTGTTGAAAACTCAATTTCGAATTTTTGGAGTGAATCCAATACTTCCTTTATCGTAAAAGGAAGTAAAAAGTATGCCTTTCAAAAGTAGTTGTAGAAATTACTATTACATCATGGCATACGGCAACAAGACATCCACATTTTTATAGACATTGAATGTTACGATGAAACATGACCTTTATTTACTATTAATGTCTACAAATGTTCAGTGTAATCTTTGTATTAAAAAACTATATTTACTCTAAATGCCGTATGGTATCAATTAAAATACTCAAGTTTTCATTCTTGAAGTCGCACAGTTTTCTTTAACTCATAGTTTTGCTGTTTAATTAACAGGAATAAAATGAAGCTTTACTCTCAGTTTGAAAATATCCAATCACTTAATTATTGCTAAATTTTCCATCATAATATTCAGAAGAGTTCACTTTGTGCGTTTTATATGCATGGAAATGTCGGTGGAATTGTACATTAATAACTCTCGTTTCAATAAAATATAGCTAACGGAAACCGATATTTACACGAAACTTTTTTTTCTGGATAAGGACTTTCAAATACTTACCTCGGTGCCCTACTCTGTAGAAATCGACCAATTTCCTTTCATACCCGCAATAAAAATGGCAAGGAAGCCGAATTACCGCCGATTTCATGTAGCGCATATCAAATAATCGGAATGTAAGTGCACCAGCATATTAAATCAGAAAAAAGTCGGAAGTTCCTAGAAGACGAATGCCAATGGTAATTCTTTGAAGCATGCCGCTCGCGTACCGAATTTCAGCAACGCACAGTCATAAATCCGTAGATTTATTTGTGTGGATGGTTAGTGTGTGTAACGAATAGATAAAAAGTGATTGTACAATCTTTTGTTTTTGATAGTAACGTTAGAATATATTGCTATACTCCCCTTCAAAATAGCAGTTCTACAATCTTAACTTGGCTTTTTTAAGAATAATTTCAATAGCTGGGTGTGGACAATTGGTGATATCAATCACATAAACAAAGTTTACATATAATCTTAATTTATTTTAAAAAATGTTCACTCATTTGCAACAATTGCAATCTTAAGGAACTGAAATTTTTATTATGAAGTTTATCTCTGAACTAACTTGAATAAACAACGCCTAGCGCAGAGTATCATAAATAAACGCTAGTTAGATTTCTATTTTCTAAATTTGTTACTGACAGGCAAAATCGCGTTATTAAATATTTCCTGTACATTTACACTTTAAAATGTTATACAGGTATACAGTAGAACCATTCTAACTTTGCGGTCGAGGTAGGCCATGGCGCTATGATCATAATTTATGCCACTAATTTCGTAATACATGAAGTGAAATAAATGTCATATATATAAAGTTTGGTTATGTCATAACTGTGTGCAGTGTGTAGTGTAGGTGTAGGTTTGGGATTATTCGAAGAATTTTGTTTTAAGCATCGCATCGCAGGAATTCACTGTTACCACAACCGTGTTTGTTATTTTACCGGTTTCAGGATATTAAGCCTTTGTTTACATATACAAAAGTAGGCTGGTAACTAGGTCATAACTTATCTGTAGAGTAAAGGAATATTACCCTACATGGCAACCATAACCACACAGCAACCGATAAACTATTGACCAAATCACGGATGTTATGAATCATAACAGCCTCAGATGTTTTAAAAGCCTCGCTTTACGAGCTCGGATTTCAAAACATCTGCGGCAGTTATGATACTCATAACATTCCTAGATTTGTTAATAGCTATTATCGGTTTCACCACATTAAACCTTTGTTTACATATACAAAAATAGGCCGGTAACTAAGTCATAATTGTATCTGTACGGTAATAGTCCTTTACCGTAAATGGCAACCATTATCATACTGCAAGCGATAAACTATTGAACAAACCACGAATGTTATGAATCATTACAGCCTTAGATGTTTTAAAAGCTTCGCTCTACGAGCTCGGACTTCAATACAACATCTGCGGCAGTTATGATAATCATGACATTCCTAGATATGTTAAGAGCTATCGGTGTGCAAAAACTTGTATTGTTTAGCATAATCACTTAAATTTAAAAGTTTTTAGTACGCCACTGATGTATCTTGTCGTTTTATCTAAATCGGGTTAACAGGTTGATGTCAGTTTGATGGATGTCAAAAGTTGTTACCAATATAATAAATAATAATAAAGTATTTATTTTGGTGGAATATAGGTACATGTTATACACAACATAATTGGCAAAACTATTAACCCATTCACACCAAAATCACAAGGTTCAGTTCAGTTACACTGTTTTTCAACTGAACCTTGAATTTATAGATAAGCAGTTATATGCAACTAATGCCTACATTAACTAAGAAAAAAAAAACTAAATTCTAAATAAAATGTTAACTAGCAAAGCCGTATGAATACGAACAACCAGCTGTATTATATTAGCAGACACCATGTTACAAATTCTTTGCTAAAAGATATTTAAAGTAATGTTTTCTAAAGGCAGTAGTAGATAATTCTTTTAACGAATATGGTATTTCATTGTATATATTGCTGATGTTATATTGAAACGAGCGTTGAAAGAGAGCAGTTTTATGCTGTGGCGGTGTAATAAGACCCTTGTGTCTTAAGTTTAAATTATGTACATCCGTTCGGAATTGTATTTTATTATACAGGTAAGGTGGTTTTTGATTAATAATTATTTTATTATATAATGAAGCTGTATGTAGTAGTCGTCTGTTGTGCATGTTAAGCCATTTAGCGTCTATTAATTTATGTGAAATGTGATCAAATTTGCGAATACAATAAATAAATCTTAAGCAAGCGTTTTGAACTCTCTGTACCCTTCCAGCTGAATCATAGTCTAAGCAAGGTGAGTATATCTCTGAGCAGTATGAGAACTGGGAGAGCACTAGAGCATCACACAGCATTTTCTTTTGATCTTTAGTTAGATACAATCTATGTGGATACAAAAGCTTTAGATTCAGGTATGCTTTTTGTATACATTTGTTTATATGCGTCCTGTATCTAAAACTATTGTCTATAACAAGGCCCAAGTTTTTGGCATTTTCTTTTAATGGTATTACTGACCCATTGATTGTAATTTGAACTGTAGATTTTACATTTTCGCAGTCAACTTTTCTGCCAAACAGAAGAACACAGGATTTCGACGGGTTTAAAAGTAAACAATGTTTGGTTGACAAATCAAATATTTTATTTAAGTCGCTAGAGATGTCTTTCATCCCCTGATCAAACCCGGATGGTAGAAATGAGCAATAAATCTGCGTATCATCAGCATACATATGCATTTTACTATGTTCAACAAATTCAGAAAATTTTGAAGTATATACAGTATACAGTAGTGGGCCAAGAATCGAACCTTGAGGCACGCCTTGTAATATGGTTCGTGCTGAGGAAAGATTTCCGTCCACATTTACACTTTGAGTTCTTTTATTAAAGTAACTTTTAAATAAATCTATTGCATTTAGAGAAAAACCCACGTACTGAAGTATTGCAAACAACAGATCGTGGTTAATCGTGTCGAATGCTTTGCTATAATCCAATAGGGTAAGTATTGTCAATTTTCCAGTGTCAGTTGCCTTAAGGATATCATCTGTAACAGTCATCAGCGCAGTGGTGCAGCTATAAGCAGGTCGAAATCCCGACTGTATATCTGATAGCAGGTTATTTGTATTTAGGTAGTACATTATTTGACTGTTCATAATTTTTTCGAGAATTTTAGAGAAGGTAGGTAAAATGCTTATAGGTCTAAGATCAGAATATTCTGCCGGATCACTAGTTTTAGGTTTCGGAGTTACAATAGCGTGCTTCCAGATGTCAGGGTAAACGCTTTCTGTTAGACAGAAGTTAATTATGTGTGTGATATATTTATGTATATGCGGACAACACGCAGCTATCATTTTGATATTAATTCCGTCTGCACCTATCGCGTTACTTCTGATATTACCAATATAGCGACCGACTTCATCTTCAGAAACAGATGCAAAAGAAAATTTGACAGCACCTTCCTTTCTCAAGTTATTTAAATAAAATTCTTTTACAGTTTCATCTACTTGCAATTTAGGAACACTATCAATAAAAAAGTTATTAATTCGATTTGGGTCAGACATAGTTGTGGGAATTTTAAATGTTGGTGAGTTCTTAACATTTAAATGATTAAATTCTTTCCAACATTGTTTTGTTGAACAATTTTTTATCTTATATGCAAAGTACGCCTTTTTTTCATTTATAATACTAGCGCTTGTCAGATTCCTTAATGATTTATAATATTCCCAATGAACATTACTTTTCGACTTTTTAAATCTTAGTTTTGCCTTGTCCCTTAATTTCATCATGAGTTTTACGTTTTCAGTTAGCCAAGGCATGTATGGTTTTGTTGTTTTGACGGTTTTCCAAGGGGCATGTTTATCAAACAATTTAATTAAGTTGCTATTTAGTATGTCAATTTTTGCATTAATATCATTTACGTAATATATTTGTTGTAACGGCAATAGCTTAAAGTCATTTATAAAATCATTTAAATTAAAGTGTTTGAAGTCTCGATAGGTTCTGACAACAGGGGTTTTCTTAGGTACCTCTGCAGCGATAGTACAATATATGAGTTCGTGATCAGATTCATTATTAACCTCCACCCCCGAATATTTAACCAGAGAGGGATCAGAAGATAAAATGACATCAATGAGAGATTCGGAATCTAGAGTAATTCTAGTTGGCTCTGAAATATGTTGACTTAAATTAAGACATTCTAAGAATTCAGTAAAATACTTAGTGTGTGGATTTGATTTTGCTAGTAAATTAATATTTATGTCCCCCATGCAAAATATTTTTTCCGAAACAGTTGTACACAATGTAAATGATGTTTCAAGTTCATCAACAAATGTTTTATAATTTGTAGATGGTGGTCTGTAGATTACACCAAAGACGTATGTTTCAAATTTGTTTTTAACCGTAAACCATAATTGTTCAATGTTATTACTTGTATTGATTATTTTGTATTTCAGAGAGTTTCTTATGTAAACCGCTACCCCGCCGCCCCGACTATTCCGATCTTGCCGTATCAAATCATAATCGTGAATTGAAAGACTTTGGTTACTTATGTTTGGTGAAAGCCACGTTTCTGATAAAGAAAATATGTCGTAGGTTGTGATAATGTTTCGAATGTAATCCATTTTTGGTAACAGTGACCAAATGTTTAAGTGAGCTGCTTTTATGCTGCTAGTATTCATATGTCTTTGCTGTCAAAAACAAAACAAAAACAAAGACAAAAATACGAATTTGAGAAATTAAAAACTAAAATTTAATTGTTCCGTGCGACAACCGAAAATTTGGTTAAGACGGCGTTTGAAATATTCGCGCTAACCGCACACATTACTTTATTAAGAGCGCATTTAGTTCAGCCTGAGTGTTAAGTTTATGAATAATGTTATTTACCTTCACAAATATTACTCCATCGTTAGTCCACACTGCTTTATGACCAAATTTCTTCACAGCTGATCTTACTAGCTCCATTCTCCTCCATGTAAGATCCTCGCGGATGACAATTCTGGATCCTTTCAGCTTACTTTTGTTGAAGCTTAAAAATTACTAGATTCTTATATTATTAGTTTTGCATTTCGTCGCCCGCAAAGCTTGAATGTACAAAATTAATTTCATCAAAATTTGTAAAAAGAATTCCTTTTTTTCTATAGCACATGTTAAAGTGTGCTTTTATCAACTCAAAACAAAAGGTCAAGTTTTACTTTAACAGCAAGGGTAGATAAAGTAGCACTTTAACATCAAGGATAGATAAAGTAATTTAATTTTCTAACTTTTGTTTAAATTAAATATGACAGCTTCGTATTATCGTAGCAACCCAATCTAGCTACTGACATTTTGAAATGTCATTATTTCTTTTGAAATTGTTAAAGTTCTTGCTATAGAAAAAAATATTGTATTATACACGACGATAAAGTTATTTCTATCCACTCTTGAATCATTAACGTCTCGATTTCGTCTCGACGTTAAACGATTCACTCGTGTATAAAATTTAACTTTATCGTCTTGTATAATAAATTACTATTATTACTGGTACACAATTTAATATTATTGTCACTTAAACATTAAATTATTTTAGATCTTAATATTAACATTTTATTAATATTGTACTAGAACTTTATTGCTATTATTTAACAGGTGATGAAACACACCATTTGAAAACCACGAGTATTACAGGTAAGAGCTAACAAGTAATATTTTGTTTTTCAGCTAATAGAAATTCTATTCGACAATTAAATACAACTCCATCACGAAGAGAACAAAAGGTGAGGCACATTGCTTGGATATTTCTAATGGTTAAGTCGAGATTAATTATAACTATATCAAATTAGCACTATTTCAAATTGTCAAGTGTTGCCGTATTTGTAATAAAACAATTAATTAGAGTTGCATTTTTGGTATGTTGTAATAATTGGTATTGGTAAAATTCATCTTTTGCTCCGTACAGTCACTACGCGTAGACGTCGACACTATGCTTTAGAACAATAATATTTTTATTTGATCTAGTCCAAAGATCGTATATTAAAATACGAGGGGAATAGAGATCATTATTTTTTCACTTACTGTGGGGAAATGTACTGTATTTCTAAATACAAAATCGTTTAAAAATGTAGTACTTTTCTGCATAACAACATTTTCCTGCATAGAAAAGCACACATTCATTTTTAAATGCACAATTTTGAATATTTTTACAAGTGAGAAAATGTTTTCTGTGCTCGGGCCGTTGTCAATCTCGGCTTCGTCTCAATTAAAAAGCTCGCGCCTTGTACAGAATGCTTAGTTTTATCAACTGTGCAATAGACTATTTCTAATGCCATTATTAAAGTAACTAGGTTTTCTTATGTTTTTTTTCATATGAAGACTAGCTCTTTCCAAAACCAACCATAAAAATACTTTCTTGACTAGTTAGAAATAGTATCGTATGAGCAAAAAGAAAGTGCATCAAGGGTATCTTTGGAATTTTGAACCAGAAAATACGAAGCTGTCATTTGATATTTGTTACAAAGTGAGGTTATGATCTTATTCTTTTACAGGCTGTGGAAATATTTCAGTTGTAATAAAATTACAGGAAGTTTTGATCACGGTTCTATATTAGTCACTGTCAGCCACTGCCTTAAAACGTCAGTGACAGGGATTAGGTATAATTTTGTGGCGCGACATGACTTCAAAACTTCAAAAGCATCTTTGATGAACTTTCTTTTTGATCATACTACATATGGTACAACAAGTTGAGAAAAGTGTAGTACTTTGATATACAAATATGAAAAATTTTAAGAAATATTGTGGATTTGATAATTACACTATCAGTTGCTATTTTTTTTTTAATTTAACCCTTTTATTATACAATCTGTCCTTATAAACAAGGAAAAATAAGTATTTCGTATGTATATATCAAGTAATACAAGTAGCAGTTACTAACCACTAAATGCTAATGGACATGCAGGGTTAGGCTCCCTAGAATTAGTTTACTAACCTATATTACAAGCTAATGGTTTAAGTTAAAGGAAAATTTGATTAAATTAACTAGTAGAAATTCAATTGAGTTTATCTTAGATTTAAATATTAACATTAAAACGCGCTGGAAGTGCGTTAGGTTTAAATCGTTTTAGACGTTTTGGGCGATCGAGATCATTCATTAAGCAGTTCACAAGTTCATTAGGATGAACTGTTAATCTGTCTTTATATTTTAGAGAAATTCTCCCTATTTTCTCTCTCACTGTTGGGACACTTAAATCACTTAATAACACTCTGGTCGGCACATGCCACGGTGCACTAACTAAAGAACGTATCAGTTTATTTTGAAACCTCCCAATAATGGCCAGGTTGGTGTTGCTAGCAGTTCCCCATATGGAAAAGCCATAAATCCAGATAGGACAGCAATTTATTTTCTAATGTGAGTGTATATTTGCTTCCAATCGTCCAGTAGATTTTACGATATTGCATTCCTAGCTGTTTGCGTTTATTGAAGATGTGGGTTCTCCAAGTCAGTCGTCGATCCAAATGAAGTCCCAGATATTTGGCAGAATCTGTGTGTTGTAGTTATTGTACGTTGAGTGATATCGGGGGGCAGTTTTGACGGTTCATAGTGAAGGTAACATGTTGGGATTTACTTTCATTTACTGTGATTCTCCATACTTTGAGCCATATGTGCAGTTTATTCAATGCGTTTTGCAAGTTGTGGGATGCAGTAACAGGATTAAGGTGTGAGGCTAATATAGCTGTGTCATCGGTAAATGTGGCTGTTGTAGTTAAGCTTGTACTTGGTAAGTCAGCTGTATATAGTAGGTAAAGTATAGGCCCTACCACACTGGCTTGGGGGACTCCGGATATTGCTGGTTGAAGATTCGTGTGTTCACCTTGATAGCTTACGAAGAAGTGTCGATCCGTTAAGTAAGACTTAAATATCTCATAGATTTGGTATGGCAGATACTTTTTTAATTTATATAATAGGCCCAAGTGTAGGTGCAAGATGCTGTAAGTGCAAACAGTAATAAATAAAGAAATTAATTCGAAGAAAGCACCAGGTTTTGACCTTATCAATGGAAAAATCCTCCAACAGCTACCTGAAATCGCAATTCAAGCAATCACCCAACGATACAATGCTGTCCTCTCCCTCAGGTACTACCCAAGCACCTGGAACGTAGCACAGATTACAATGATACAGAAACCTGGAAAGACACCTACTGACCCTACTTTCTATCGACCCATCAGCCTTTTGCCTGTCCTGTCCAAAGTCTTCGAAAAATTATTACTAAAACGCCTGCAACCAATCCTAGATAACTGACAATTAATACCTTCACACCAGTTCGGTTTCCGTCAATGACATGCAACTGTTGAACAAATACATCGACCGGTGGATCAAATCCATAACGACCTTGATGAATATCGATATTGCTCAGCAGCGTTCCTTGATGTGTCCCAGACATTTGATAAAGAGTTGCTATATAGAATAGCTATTTGTGCAACAAGTGCTAAAAGTGTACGTTTATGCACGAGACATGAAAATTATAAAACGAAGCCGAAGGCTGAGTTTTATAACATGCCTCCTACATAAACACTTTTAGCACGAGTTTGCACACAATATTTTTTCTACGGCCTTAAATTTACTGTTATTAATCCATAAATGTCGATTTAAGAAAGGTGTGCATTTATGACAGTTATAATTTATGTCATAGCAAAGAGATGGCCTTGACACGCAGGTGACTGTTTCTGCAGCTAGTAGCTGCCAAAGTTAGTTATCAATAGTAATATAACAAGGGCGACACATACTTACCGATAATTTTGCACCCGCCAAGGGCCGAGTGCTGGTTGCAATGAAAATGGTCTCGAGGGCAGTTTTCTAAGGGCAACCAGCACGATGACTCTTGACTTGGGCAAAATTATATGTAAGTATGTCGCCCACGTTTATATTTTGAAGATTATTACACAAAACCTGTATACGAATTATGATTTAAAATTAATCTACTAATGCAAAAAAACCCGAATTGCTTGTTTCTTGCATTTCTATTTCTAATTATGAGACCATCCACGGGGTCGATAATCATCCCTAGGGAGCTTATCGCTTGGTAAGCAGCCCACGGGCGCTTATCAGGTAAGCAGTTCAGGATTGGTCGATTTTAAAAAAATGCATGGTTTTCATTGGCTAATGTCAGTCATGTGACAGTTGTGTGTAATAATAGAAGGTAATTATAAATGTACAGATTTTACTTTAATTACATAGTGCTTTAATTATTTAAAGACATTTTACCTTTAACGAAAGAAGTAACTAGAATAACTTTACAACCTCACTTCCAGTTCGAAATTCTAAATCCAACACCAGCTGTTTACTTTTAGATCATGGGCTAAAAGTAAACAGCTGATTTGACTTTTAACACGTTGAATTATAACACGTAATTTTTAGTGAAAAAATCTAGCGCTAAAAGGCCTACTTTTAGCAGTGGTCGTAGAAAAAAGTATCGATGTGCAGAAAATTACGACTTTGCTACAATTTTTTAAGTCACACAGTACCTAGATTGCCCTAAAATAGATGCAAAAAGAATTTACCTGACTCAAATAAATAATTGGAAAATTAAATAAGCTCTTTATTAAGTTTTATCAGTAATAGGATTAAGAAGCAGATGAATACTAATATAGACTAAATTATTAATCTACGGAAAAGCTTAAACACTTTGAATTATTTGTGATTACTAATTTTTTTATTGAAATTTAAACGGTTTCAGAAAAAAATAGAATACGTAATACGTCAAGAAAATGTCCTTACTGGACTCGGCGGCTTGATATAGGTAACTTGTAAGGCGTACTACTAACTTGTGCAAATTTCATATCAATATCTTTAAGCTGGAAATTAAACCTCAACACTTTAGCAAGTTACAGTTTATAGACAGTATACAGCAGAAAGTAGAAACTACATACTAAATAAAGTTTAGTCTTAAATTGTTTTAAAATCCTTTCAGTTACCGTTGATAATCTTTTATTTGGCAAAATTAGTTTTAAACGGTGTAAAAAGTCGAAAATTACTTTCAAAATTACGAAGAAATAATATTAAAATTGAAGAAGTATATAATGAAACTGTAGATTAAAATTCTGTAAAATACTACATTATTTAAAAATTAAGAGTTAAAATAGAATGAAGAATCAAAAATAATTTCATTCATATCTTTTAAAGCCGTTATTTAAATATACACCACAATAAATGTAATAACGAAATACTAGCAGACTTGTTATGATATTTAAGAATTTTTTAATTTGAAAATTAAACGCTCGGTGAAAAAATAAACTAAATATTATATAAACTTTAAAATTAGAATAATTGAATAAATTAAGCATACTTTACATTTTTGTGTTTACATATTTTGATTAGTAAATGATATATCAATTTATAGATCTTCAAGTAAAAGTACAAAATAAAGTGGCGTAGAAACATCAATTATAAAGAACAGGAAATAATTTAAAAGAAAATAAATATCGAGAAATATCAAATTTATGCAGACAAAAGAAAGAATTAAAATTTTCCAAACACTAAGGGTAATATTAAAAATAACATTTCTTAAAGAGACAAAAGAACCTTTAATTTTGTGTGCGGAAATTCAATTTCATAAACTCGAATACTTGTATATTCACTCCATTTCTGATTCCGAGCAAGCTTTCAATGCGAATATTTTTATAGTATCAAATATTTAGTTAAAAAAAGTTCCTAATATCAAAATGACATTGACACTTTTAAAATCTAGAAAGTACTTCAGTTATAGTAAACCCATTCGTGGCATCTTGTTAAACTAGAGGAATCAGTTATATTATTTTTAACACCTTCAATTCACTTAATGAATAAAAAATTAAGAACTCTCAACTTTGCTTTGACTTTGGTATTTTTTATTACCAACTGTGCCTTACACCATTAAAAGAATACACATTCAAAGCCTGCTCAGAATCACAAATGAAGTGAACAGGTTATATATAGGAGGTCTCTAAAATATGTACACATGGCTTAACAGATTCCTGGGCGCAGAACCAGACGATTTAAGGAACTTACCTATATCCAAATGCGTTTCGTTAAGCCACTTTTGTGCTTAAATTTTTTTTTTAATTGTAAAAATAGCACGCTTGGATAATTTTGAATGTTTGGTATGACACTTAATTGCGGTGGCCTTCTCTTTCGGTTGTTATTATAAATAATGAAGAATTAATGCAGGGAGTGTTTACAATTTTTTTGGTAGATTCACCCTTTAATTCCAGGACTGTTGTAAAATTGAGCATTAACCGTGAATTTATTAAATTGTAACTAATAACACTACCTTTCAACTCGTTAATTTTTTTTTTATTTATTTCTCAACTTACATGCAACTATATATACTACACATTTCTTTTTAAAGCATGAGATAGTTCCTCATATTTTAGTGTCTCTGTATAAACTGTGTGAAAAATTACAAGGGTATAGAAAAACCTACGAACGAATGTTAGTTCTGAAAAAATTAAGAGATATCGGCTGCTTCGACATTAAATAGCTACTATCTGATGTGCGTTTTGACACACATGTTTTATCCACTAGTAGCTCACCGATAATCATAAACATCATACCGAAAGATCACTTATACCAGTTCGAAGTGTTTTACCAAATACCATCCAAATGAATCCAGCGTTCTACTGTTCTAAGCAAAATTAAATTATTTTTAGAAAAACTTTTAAACTTTGGCTTAACGAAAGGCATTCGAATATAAGTAAGTTAAATCGTCTTATTCTGTACACAAGGATATTTATGTAAGCAATATCTGCATATTTTAGGGACACCCTGTATGTGGAATTTACTTCAGCCTTTATAGTATGTACCAAGCAGTCAAAATGTAAGAGCAATAACAAGCGCATTTTATAATGCTACTTTTAATAGCAAATAATTTTTATTTTAATTGTATATTCTGCCAAGTAATATATTTTGAATTCTTAAATAGCTATTTGTACAATAAGTTAGGAAAACGTATTGTACACAAGATTTTGTTAAATCCGGTAAAAAATTACTCATTATTTAATTATCCTATAACGTAAAATCGTTGCTCTCTTTCTTTCTGCCGTTTTGCTCTAATTTTGTAGTTAACATATATAAAAAATAAAGTTTGCATTGATTCTCTTTTGTCTTATTTTTCCATTATAGTTTGGAAAAATTCAACTTTTCCTCATCGAAGAATTCGTAACCGGATTTAACAAAATGTTATTACGTTCTAGGATATTTACAATAATTTTTACATAATGGACAGAATAATGAAAAGAGAATAATTCTACTTGACAAGCAAAACTGTTAGTTATTTATGTATTAAGGGCATAATCAATAGATTATAGCACGAGGGAATGTTTAAAGCGCGACGTGAAGCGGAGAGCTTTAAATTTCCCGAGAGCTATAATCGTGATTAGGCACGTGGTACATACAACGTTTTATTTCATTTTAGTCCTCAAAATGGACAAAATTCAAAGATTCAGTATTTTGGCTACAGACTACTGCATCATCGTTGTGCTGACGCTGTGCATTTCTGGTGTGCTATGGTTTCTATGCAGATTGTTGGTGTTGCTAAACTACATTGTTGGTGCTTGTTGTACTGCTTAGCAACTTTATAGGCTCTAGGGCTATAAAAGCCATTTTACGCCCTCTATCGAGAGCCAATAAACAAGATTATGGTTCCAAAATGAAATAAAAACTATTTTTAGTAAATGTTCCAATTACGCACTTGCAACAGTTAAACGATATGCTAGTTTATCTATCATCAAACTCTGTTTTGACATTTTTGACTATTTATCAGGTTCTAGTTCGCTCGAGGACAACTAGGGAAGCAAATAATTAAACTTCAAAGTGCTACAATTAAAAGTGCCATGATATAAAGCAATATAATAAATACGTTACCGATAAAACTTAGTATTATCTATCACTAATGTTAGGTAATAACGGTAATTACTGCTACACTAAACTGAAATTTATTAATATACCTAACCTATGAAAATGCAACTACAAGTGGACTTCATCATATAAAGATAAACATATTTTCTTGCGATTATAACCGTTTTTGTAGACATAACAATTAGCAGACCCTACCAAATACAGTATTTTAAACAGTGTCTCGGAATATGCTGTCTTATAAAAAAATTGGGAAATGCAGTAAAAGAGAAACAGATTATGAGGTGAGTCCTTACTTCGCATTAGTACTAACTACAACGTTTAATTCAATACATTTTTATCATAAGTTACATATACGAACAAGAGTTTTACAAGTAACATAAATAGTCATTTTTACAACTAATTAGTTAAAGACATTACAAATAGCACACAGCATTTTATTAGAAATTTGGTACCATAGTGGGTAGAGTACTACACTTGTAAGAAGCAAGTCAAATCAGTTATGTCAGCTCCTTTCGCTCAAAAATAAAAAAAAATAAACGACGAAACAAACAATATCGTCTGCGAAACATATTATCGAAAATAAAAGTGTTTTTAAAACGGCAGTCAGCTAGGTGCACCTGCACAGACATAAGAAATCAAAAGATTTTTCTAGAAGTGACTTAACAAAATGCTTGCGTTAGCGAAACTTGAAAAGGTTTTCATGATAAAATCATTTTGAATAATCGGTTTATTAATAATATGCCCTTGTGATTTTGTAATAGTAAAAATTCTGTATCCAAAACAAATACTCAGATAATCTTTACCAATGACGGCTCGAGGAGATTTTTGATGGTAGAGCTCATTACCAAACGTAGACTGCATTTTTCACCCCCCCCCCCCCCACAGCCACACACATACAGACAAATACAGATTCCGATATCCCGAGATTTAGATATATCTCATATAGACTGGCAGAAGTTAAAATCAGTAAAGAATACTAATCTTTACAGGCTAATAATAGGTATATGATGAACTAAATCAACTATTTCCCTTTTTTGTATAAATTATTTATAATTCGGACAAAAAATATATGTTCACTTTTCTAAGATACATAGGTGCATGCATGATTGACGTATATTGTTTCACCATATTCCACAATTTACCAGTAAATTAGGCGTATAATAAAATAGATCATAAATAGCACAGTTATTTAAGTTATTTTGCGAAAATCTCAACGCTTTTTCTGTGGGAATTGCACGCGGCAATTAAACAT